>NW_021029055.1:369552-411259 GCF_004153795.1 Camellia sinensis | reverse complement strand
ACCAACTTTTTTTGACACTAAAAATACACTGATTTTCAATGATCAAAGGACCAAAACACTGAAGTGAACAAAACCTTTATCAAAGAGGCACAAAATGGACAAACAAGGCCTAGAAGGGTGAGTTTGCACTCAAAACCACAAAATGACTTAATGAAAGTGCTAGAAGCAGGAAAATACAAGCCCTTTTTAATGTTATACACAAGCTAAAACAGCAAGCAAGATAGGTAAAAACTATTGCAAGTTTGGGGAATATAAATCAAGATGCTCACCCTTGAAGACCTTTGAAGAACAATGGTCTAGCCTCCTTCTTTTGATCAAAACCAGTCCAAAAACTCAAGAAACAACCCCCCAAGTCCCTCAATCTCGGAGCAAGGTGTGATGGTGTGTGTAATGGTGCAAAAGTAAGGTAAAAACCACCTTTTTAAGCTAAGAAACACACACAAAGGGGAGAGAGAGAGGGAGGTATAGAGATAATATGTATCTATATCTCTAAGGTCTGGTTTTTGGTTGCAAGAGTCTAACCTAGATCAAAGAGGAAGGCCCTCCTCTTATAAAGACTCCTCTTGCAAAAGCTTATACAAACAACCTTGCTTAGAGGGAGATCCCTCCATACACGTGTATGAGGGGGGAGAGTTGTGCCAGCTATCACAGCTGGCACAAAATATCTCCATAAAGTGGATGAACAGTGGTCGCTGCCCAAAAATGCCATTTCGGCAAAAATAGTGCCGACCGGCAACAAACTATGCCGACCGGCAATAAAATGTGCCGACTGGCAAACAAAAGTGCCGATAGCAGCAAAAAACCAGCCGGTGGCCTCTAGCCACTACCGGTGGGTGTGGGGATGGTCCACAAGCCCTACCCTGCCTCTCAAAGGCTGAATGCAAGTGTTTGGTGCAAAACCAGACACTAAACGGTTGAGTTCGGAGATCTGAGGTAGGGCACGCGAGCCAAGACCTCCGGGAACTCCAAACGAACACAAACAAGGATAATCACCGAGTATTCAAACGGTGACGTCCAAGTCTTGAGGACGGTCAAAAAATGGGGTGTCTACAGTTGCCCTCTTTGACAGAACTCGAAAGTCATAACAATGACGGGAGTGAATGTCAAAGCCTAGAGACGACCCATTTTTGACAAGGCCGAAGACTTAGACAAACATGCAGACAATCAAGATATGCGCCCGAAGGAGGGCAAAATGCAAAACAATGCAGAAGAGCCGGACATAACTTATGATCATGCAAAGAGAGCTGTAACGAAGCATACATGCGACAGTTTTAAGCTAGCACACATCAAACTACACTATAATGCAGAAAGGATGTAAGAGAATTATGCCATTCTCAATACGTCTCACTCGGGAGATACAATACCTGTGCGGCCCGTCTGGTTGCATCAACCTCAAATGAACCGTACATACAATATTCGTGCCTGAAAAGAAAACAAACTTAACAGGTACAATATCATTAGCAACATGCAAAGTAGTGTACTCGAATGCGTGACAGCGCAAAGCAAGTGGGAGCATGACAATGCATATGGAAATACAACTAGGTAGTGGAGCAAGCGGTCTACGCAGGTGACGAAATTTGATCATAAGCATGCGGCCTACGCAGGCAATGAAATTGACAAGTATGCGGTCATGCAAGCAAAACATGCGGTCTACGCAGGTATTGAAATTGACAAAGTATGTGGTCTATGCAAGCAAAACAACGGTCTACGCAGGTATTGAAATTAAATATGCGGTCTACGCAGATCAAGACATGCGTCCTGACGCAGGTATTGAAATCGATAAATCATGCGGTCTACGCAAGCGAAACATAGCGTCTACGCAAGGTAATGAAATGTGAAATAACTAGACTCGCTCACGCGTAACCATAGAATATGCCTAAAGCACAGAGTACTCAATAATAAAATAATAAATAAACTCCCTCGGTGTCCTACACACGAGCGAATAATAGAGTGACTATAAACCAGAAACGATGCACTTCAAGAAGTAAAGGACCTAGTCGCGCTATGTATGTGCGTATACAATCCGCACTGGTGCGTACGATACAAATGCTGCGCCAACTCGCTCTGCAAAGAATGAATCCAAGACGACCTCAGATCGGGTCTACGCAATTCAAAACATGCGCGTCTGCGCAGGTAATGGAATTAAAAACATGCGGTTCTACGCAATCAAAAAAAACATCCTTAATTTAGAAAAATGATATAGTAAATAAATCCCCAATTTTTATTTTTTTTGCGGGTTTTTCTTTTTAACGCAAGGGGTTAAGGTTTTTAAATGGGGAAAAAAAATTAAAAAAAAAAAAAAAAACCCCCTCTTCTTTCTTCTTTTTTTTTTTCTTTTTTCTCTTCTCTCTCCTCTCCTTCTATCTCCCAAGAGGCAGTTTTCTCGTTTTATTTCTCCACCTCGGTTCCCTCGGACGTGGTTCCGTAAAATGGCAAGAAATAGAAGTGTTGGATTGATGAATGTAATGAATTGTGAACCATTGAGTTGTAGTTTCATATTGGTTGCTTTGATAATAATGAATTTGGTTAATTGATTTACTCGGAATGGAAGAATGGAAATGAATTGAGATATTGGCTATCTATATTGAATGACCTTGAAAAGAATATATGTTGTTTAAGAATGTTGCACATTTATCTGATGCTCATATTTTAGTTAATTCTCATATATTGTTTAGCATATCTCTACTGGGCTTTGGCTCGCCCTACTTGGGAAACCATTTTCAGGTACAGGTGACATGCCACCTCCGAGGACATAGCTTGGGAGGCTTAGGGGCTGAAGACTCCACTTTTGTGATTTCGTTTTTGTGTTGAATGTTTATTCAAGCTGAGGGCATTATGTGTATCGAGCTAGGACTCTTCTTTGTTGTAACCAAGCGAAGTCTTGGAAAGATGTAAGCCCGTAGGGCACTTATTCTATTGTTAACATTTAGAGTTACATATTATAGTTTCAGGATAAACATTTACGAAAGTGTAATGCATGTAATATCTTTTGTAATATTAACTCTGATGAATGAAAATACAGCATTTCTATCATGTCTATAGATCTCGTGAATGGTTGACTTATATAATATTTTGAGGGCGTTACAAGCAACATGATTTTGATTTGGATCTAAGTAGTATCGTGGCGATGTTTACGCAATGTCTTCCTCCCAACCACACCACTTGTGTTTTTCAGCTTGGAACATTACAGGTGTGCATTAACACTCTGTCTACTCTGTTTTGTGGATGTGTATGCGCTTCTGAATCAATTATTTGAAGGATTAGTCGATCAATCAAGGCAGATGAGTAAGGCACATGGTTGTTGTAGAAGAGGTCGGCAAGATCCGCACTCATCTTCACCATGTCTTCCCATACAATAATGGAGGAAGAAGATGGCATGAGGCCTATGGATCAGTGGTATAAACTAAATCAGTGTCCCCCTAACAGAAAGACAGCCAGCCAGCACAATTTTCATTGCTCCAAGCGTGCGAGTTTTGAAATTTCCATGTTAAACTAATTATAATTTAGATCAGATTTGAAATCATATCCTGAGAAAATTTGAACCTTGACAACTTTAATTTTGTTTCACTAATTATATGAACTCTTGTGCAGCCTTAATTATATCAAAATTAATATATTTACAAGCTTCACGAGTCCATGTGCAAAATTAACAGAAGCAATTAAACTAATGTTGCTGCAGCAGAACATTGTACAGTAGTTGAGATTGGGTAAATGATACTCACATGATTGTTGTACAAGAGGCTCATCTGCACACAACTTTGCCATTAGTTTTCATAATGTAGGAAAATTGGTATGATTTGATTAATATTGTATAATCCAAATCAGAGTGTGCCGAAACAGAAAGATAAGATATCACACTCTTCATTGCTTATAGCATGTTGATTAGATTCAAAATTTCCATGCGAATCTCATTATTTTTTTTATTAAATCACTTCCCTAGGCAATTGGAATCTTGACTGCTTTGGTATCATTAAAAAACATACACTCCTCATGTGGCCTTGACAAATTGGATTCCAATATATATGTTTAAATTTGTAAATTAAAAAAAAAAAAAAAGAACTTAAAGAGTGTTTTTTTTCATTAGAAAAAGGATACCTGTTGAACACAATGAGTGACCACCTCAAAAAAATTGACCAATCTACTCAAATTGTTCACTTGCCAGTTACCAGAGGTCAGTCCAAAACTTGTAAGACTCATTCACTTGAAACACAGATGATTTTACATGCAAAACCATCTTATTCTTTTGAGGGAACCCGAAAAAAGAAAAGAAAGACCATGTATATAAGATGAAATATTGAAGAGGCTTAGAGATGGGATTGGCATGTTAAAAGTTTTTCTTCCATTTCCAACCAACTGATTGAATGCTCTAAAATGAGGAAAAGAGCAACATTGCATCAAAAATTGTAACAAGTGTTTTGGTTTATAATTAAGAGAGTAAAATGACTAGTGTATTTCTCATTTACAAGTATATAGCTAATCAGATGGCTTTTCTCTGAGTAACAAAATTTTTGAAGCACAAGGCTATGCATCATGATTTTCTCAACTAGTGGTTGTTAAGAATGTTGAGGAGCGAAACTCTAGTTTTGATTAAACGCCTAAACAAGCACTCTAATCTGTCTTCGATATCTTGAATGCTTGATTCCATCTTCCCCAATTGATTTTGTATGCTATCAAATTTCCCTGCCTTCAATGCACCATCAACCTTCTCAAACTCATTCACATTTGTTTCTTCATCTTGGCATGAAACACTCTTGTGCTGGATTAGCTTGGAAACCAAAGACCAACCGCTTTGCCTTGATTGCACACCAACATAGGATAACAAGGATTCAAACACAGCAAGAGTGGCTGCTTCAACCTCTTTTAACATGCTAAAAATGACCACAGTTTCGTTGTCTTTGTCCTTGGGAAGGAGGGTACTTTTATTCTTGATACTTTTCAAATCCTTCAAGGAATTCTGGATAGTTCTCTTCACCATCTTTCTAGAGGCTAAGTATCCGTGGAAGTCATTTGCATCCCTTTTCCTTCGCAGCGTTGAGAGAATGTCTTGTACATCTTGCTTTTTCTGTGAGAAGACATCTTTGGCAGTGGAACACACATCCAAGAGCCTTAGATATCCATCCACCACCTCATCAACAAATTTCTCATTGTGCTCTCGGGCCAAGGCTTGTTCAATATGTGGCAGTAGAAGCAAATCACTGACACAATCATGCAAATCTTTGAGGCCACTCAATTTGTTGCTTATAGATGTCAATGAAGAAGAGGAAGCTTCATGATCTGGAGTTCGTATTCTGCACAAGTGCTCAGGAATGAGTGGATGAGATCTGGAGGGCAAGCTGACAGATCGAGCATGGTAAGGGGCTTTCGATCTCAAAGGAGAAGAAGCCATTTTTCTTTCTAATTAGGAATTAGGCTTTATCAAGGAGATGCACAATTCAATTTTGCAATGTTGTGTTCCTTCCTTGGCATATGTATATATATGCACAATGTATTTCATGGTGGGAAGGAGATAAAGGAATCCTTCTTCTTCAATTATTAGTGCTCCGTTGGCAATGTTTCTGCAATGTCTCCTCCCAAGTCTTTTTAAATTGAAAAATCACATGCACATCTTAACATAATATTGATCCATGCAACAGGGTACAACATGGTCCGTAAAATATGCAATGCACGAGTGGCATTGACATACTGTCTCCTCTTGCAAGAAAATACCAGCACCATTAATCTTCCCCTTCTGCTCTCATCTTTTCAATGTGCAATCAAGCGTGCATGTTCGTTTGTATGCATCTTCTATGTACATTTTCATCTCTTTTTTTTACACAATAATTGTGAAACACTGGCAAATCAAATAGCTTATGAGCTTTTCTTGTTGAGGTCTGGCTCTTTAGGAGACAAAATTATCATCTAACATGTGAATGCTCGCACATGAACACAATTAATTAATATTGTCATGGTACATCATTATGATGCAATCATGTAATCAGGCTTGTCATGTTGCAAAACTGAACGAATGAATTGAACCTAAATAGTGCCATCACATATCAGATGAATTGAAGTCGAAGCTTGTGAGTGGTGACAGAACTAGATTATCAGTGCTTCCAAATGAACAAGTCCTTGAGAAAATTCACACTTGGGCTTATCAGCCACCATGATGAAAAATCATTCTTTAACCAATGTTCAGAGTGATTTTCAGTCAAATTAAGCAGGTATTGAATGTTGTGCTTGTGCACGAGAAGCTAGCCAGCGAGATCCACATGGCTTTCCCACGTCGTTTCATAATTTATAGGGATGGGGTGAGGCTGACTAGCTAACAGAAATTAGACCGTCTTCCAAACAAGGAGACAACCAACACTTTTTGGTTTCTTAAACAATATTAGAGTTGAAAGTTGAACCACCATGTGAATCTCAAAATTTTTTTAATTAGTGTTCAATCATCCCCTTCAGACAATTGGAATCTCTGACATCTTTGAAATCATTAAATTACATAAAATACTTTTTTGAATCAAATGAAAAGGGTCTCGACTGTGAATCTACGATTCATGTTGTTAACCTCAATTTTTTCACCTTCTTCATTGACACAAATTTGAATTTTTGAGGTTATTTAATACATGATATGCTTCTTTCACTTTCATTTTTATCATTAAAATTTGAAAACTAACAAAGATGGCACCAATTACCACATTTATCTTCAAGTGATTAACGAATAAATGATCTAAGAACAGAAAGAAGTAATGTATATATACGCAATAATTTGCACCGATTGAGTATATTGATTTATAATTAGAGGACAATTTACAAGTATATTTCTCATTTACATTTCAAGTATCTGTGACATCAAGATTTTCTAGGCTAGTGGTTGAGAATGTTGAGGAGAAAAACTCTGGTTTTAATCAAACGCCTGAGCAAGCGCTCTAGAATTCCTTCAAGATCTTGAATGCTTAACTCAAACTTTTCAAGCTGGTTTTGCACAATTTTGTTGTCATCAGATTTGCTTGGCATGTGACTGATGAGCGACTGCACTGCAGCATCAACCTTTTCAAACTCATTGATAACTGTATCTTTGGCTTGACAAGCCACAGTACTCTTCTGGTGCATCAGTTTGGAAACCAAAGACCACGCGCCACTTCTCTTTGAGTGCATCTTTGATCCCGCAGCATAGGACAAGAAGGACTCCAATACTGCCAGAGTGACTGATTCAACCTCTTTCAATATGCTAAATATGACAACAGTTTCATGGTCTTTATCCAAGTCTAGAATCATGTTTTTGTTTTCAATGCTCTTCAAATCCTTGAGCAAGTTTTTCATGACCTTCTTCGCCTTCTTTCTAGAGGTTAAGTATCCCCCAAAGTTACTAGCATCCCTTTTTCGACGCAGGATTGAAAGAAGTTGTTTCACATCTTCCTTTGACTCTGAGAAGACGTCTTTGGCGGTTGCACAAACATCCAAGAGTTTGAGGTATCCATCCAACGCCTCATCAACCTGTTTCTCATGGAATTTTTGGGCCAAGCTTTGTTGAGTGTGTGGTAGTAGAAGCAAATCATCCACACAGTCGTACAAATCTTCAAGGCCGCTTAATGTGTTGCTTATTGATGGCAGTGAGCAAGAGGTAGATTCAGAAGACCTCACTCGACACAAATGATCATTGAATTGGGGAATGAGAGGATGAGATCTAGAGGGCAAGCTGACAGAGCGAGCATGGTAATTTGATCTCAAAGAAGAGGAAGCCATTTTTTCTTTCTGAATTCAAAACCACTGAGTTGTGTTGTGTTGTGTCCCTTCCCTTGGCAATGTTATCAATATATATATCATGGGGGTGTAGGAGACATAAGGAATCTCATTCTCTTCAGTTATGAGAAAATGGTAACATGGCTAGGAAATTGGATCTAAATGATTATATTGGCGATGTTTATGCAACGTCTCCCCACCACGAGGTTCCAAACTACCAACTCAAATTTCTTTTCTTTGAAATCACTGGCATATCTAAGCATCAATTGTGGTAGTGGATTGAATAATCCATAAAATTGTGATGCACGAGTGGCACAACACTCTGTTTCCTTCAGAAGAAAAATGGCAGCACCGGACAAGAGGAATCTCTCAACCTCTGGATCAACTCTTCACGAGTGCTATAGCATGTGATCTTGATTTGATCTCAACACTATCTCTCAGTAAATATCTATGCAATGTCACCTTCCCACCAGGTGAAAACAAAATATGCAGCACGCGAGTGCAGTGGACACCTTGCCTCAAAATATTATTAATTTATTATGATCAAGGTGATCATTCCAATTTGGTTTGTTATTGGTTTTCACACACATTTTTACTAACACTTTTCTCATTGGCATAATTGATTACTTTCTATTTATCTTTTTTTGGACAAAAAAGTAGATGTGGCAAAAACAGACAGATTTTGGGTGGGTCAAAAATAGGCTTTGCATTTAAAGCAAACCAACCCAAACCCAAACTCAAACCCACCAATTTAATTAACGGGTTTGAATGAGTTTGAAAAAATCAAATACAGTTTTAGTAAATAAACCCAATCAATCCATTTACAATAATTGTGGTGGAGTAGCAACGACGGCGATTGTGGTGGTGGTGGTAGTGGTGGCATAAGTGGTAGTGGATTAGTGGTGTTGGAGTGGCGGCAATGGTGATGGTGGAAGTGCGACAGTGGTGGTGTTGCAGCAATGGTTACAGTGATGATGGAGTGGCAACAATAGTGGTGGTGGTGGTGGTGGAATGGTGGCAGTGACAGTGGTGGTCGTGGTGTTGGAGGGCACCTGTTTCGAACAGGTACCTTGCTTATGGAATTAGATGAGCTTGAAAAGGGTCTAAATAATTTTGTGTTTTGGTGATTAAAAGAAAATCTCATTTATGGTCTTTTTCCTTTTTTTCTTTCTGAACAAGTTTGCAGCAATATAAAACATGTTTCCCTAATAAACATTCATTCAACAGATGCTAGAGAAAAGCAGACACCTTCCAGTGCTTTGCCGCCTATGGGAAATTTAACTTTTCCACCCTTAAACCCAAAATTACATAGCGAAAAACATGTATAACATTTTGGAATTGCTTTCTTGCGGAAATGACACAGTTATACCAGAATCATCCTGCTCAACAATCATATTGTAATTTATGGGCTCAAGTATGTTTTTAACAAGATTAAAATGATAGTTTCTCATCAACTGGTGCAAAAGCAAACCTTCTGTTAATGCAAAGAACATGTATTGCCCCTATAATACATTTGCTATTGAGAAGACAACTTCAATTCCCTACTCAAGATTTCACTAACTCAGGGAAGTGTTAAGAACAATAGGTGTGGTGATGAATCAATTTATTTGGGATTAAATACGTCAAATTCTCATGATCCTCTCATGCCCTTTTGCTTCTTCTCTTCAAGTACAGCAGCTTCATTCAACATGTCAGCGGCATCCTGGTGCATGTCGAGCTTGGCAAGGGCAACTGATTGCATGTAAAAGGCTGTTGACCAGTCTGGGTGGACATTTTGTGCTTGCATTGCATCTCGAAGAGCAGCGTCAGGTTGATCACATAGGAGATAACATAGGCTTCGCCGTGCATAAACTGTTGGGGAGACCATGGTTCCTACATCTATAAACTGCACAGGCAACCAAACAAAATGAACCACGGAGAACATCACATCCCTAGTTACAATCTTTGGTTCATTCAAGAGTTGAATTTGTCAATCCCCTAAAAAAGAATGCATAAAATTGAACATGGGAGAGAGGAAGGGCATCGCCAACAGTGAACTGAACTAGAAAAGAACATTAAGGCTGTGTTTTGATCTTGGATTTGGATAGCAATTTATGGAGGGAAATGTAAACTACACCAAGTTTAGTCCCCCATTTGATGGGAGTCTGGGAGGGGTTGATTGGGTAAAGGCCTAACCGTTGGCATAATTTGCACTAAGTGACCCATCTAACCTTTAGCAAGGAAATGTGGAGGGGGGGGATACTTATATTTCATTCACATTTCCATTCTCTTGTATTTTCCCTCCCAAAATTCCTCCCAAAATCCAAACACAGCTTAACAACTTAGGAACTGTGTTCCAGTTCTCTAGTGATCTGGCAATCAACCATCCAAGGGAAAAGGCATCAGCTGAAGGAGCTAGATTATAAAGTGGGTTGACCTATAAGCAGAAAATTTCATGGCATGTTCTCAGCCTAAGAATATTTATTCTCCACCACAAGTTAAACAAATCCGTACCTGAGAATACAAGTCGATGGCAGTTTTAAAATCCTTGTCACGAAATGCCAAGTCCCCACGCTTCCTTGCCTCCAGCATATCTCTCATCTGTTGGGTCCACTCCTGGAAAGATAACTGAACCAAACCACAACCACAACCACATAAACCTTAGCATAGAAATTAAAAGTGCATTGACATGTGAGGGAGCCCTCTTGTAAAAGTCAATTACCTCATTGGTTCCTTCATCATCCCGGTAGTGTGTCATAACCAAGATTTGATGGATTGCTGTGAGGTCCATCCGTGAGCAGGCCTCACCCATTGGTGAAAGAGGGCGCTGTGGGGTTGGTGGGGCTTCCTCATGCTTTGAAATCCCAAGCATGACATAAGAAGGAACCTAAAAAGCACATTGATACACCTCAGACAGTTGTTTTAGCAGGTGAAGCCAACTGCAAAAAGTAGAGGAGCTAAAAGGCTAGTTGCGAAAAGGTTTCATCCTATATATTGTAAATATTTTAGTCCTAGATATAATTTTCATCAAGTGAAGTCAGGAGTGATTCAGTAAATTTACTCCACATATGATGCATAATGAGCATTAAATTTGAGTATAATGAATCATGAGATGTTTACAGAAACAAGGCATACAACTGTTGCTAGTTGCAGGCGTGCTAACAAAAATGATCAAAATTACGTATGAGCGTGATCACCATTCATAGTAATTCTTTATAACATACATTGGTCATGTATGTTTCAGGGGAATAGACTAGGAGAGATAAGTAATACCACAAGTAACCATGGAATTTTTATATGGGAATTAAATGTACTATGGGATTGTTTGGGTTTTACAGTGACCCTTGGAGGTTGGAAGGAAGATAACCATGTTTATAACTGATATTATCAGTTTTCGGGTTTTTGAGCCCATGACCAAACCTCAGCTAGAACAGAACCAACCCAACCCATAAAGGCTAGGTTGATTTGGCTCACGGATCGTTCAATTCTTTTGTGCACCCATTTGTATGATCATAGTTGCCAGACAAATACTCCTATTTAGCAATATCAGAAAGTATCGAAAAGGATCACATTCAGTTTATGTCAAAGGGCACAGATTACATAGTCATTGATTTGCAACACAAACCATTTTGAAATCACAAAATAAGAGGGGAAGAGGACGGAGGAGGTGTTGCCAGGTCTGTGAAGAGTTAGAGACTCTATCCCTTCCATGGCTTCACTTGGAAAGCTATTCTCCAACAATTTGAGCTTCTCCGAATTGTTAGATAAGATTTAGTAAAATATATAATTTAATATTTTTAATTAGAGAGAAACCATCTAGCTGATGAATCACCAAAGTAAAAAGGTAATCATATTGGAAAGCCATGTGGACAAATAATGGTAAAAATGTGTGGTTATGATTCCTGAAGATTAAAGAGCAATGTTACTTACATCAGATTTTGTTTGCAGCGGAGTAAGTGTCGCAACAAGGTCCTTAGTACTAGGCCGCTCTCTAGGTTCATGTTGCAAACATTGCGAGGCAAGACCAACAACAGCTGTTGCTTCTTCTGTAGAAAACTTTCCCTCCAAATGTGAATCCATTAAGAGAATAATGTTCTTGCCACGTATCATATCAAGAGCCTGCATACATCAGAGAAAATTAAATTAATATTTGAACACGTATCTTGTTTCAAGGTAGGTAAAATTACAAGTAGATGTCACCATCATTGAAGGCATGCAACAAGAATAAAATGAAAAATCATAAGGAACCTTTTGATATGTATTATGTAGCACATCTTTTTATGTTGTTTTATTTTAAACAAAGATCATAAGGATAAAATAAGACTGGCTGGAATGCCTCCCCATGCCCTCCACTCAAAATCTAATTTGGAATTTATTTACTTATTTTTTTTATTTATTAATGTCACACAAACATTTCTACAATCAATTTCTAATATCCGTATCTCCCCAATCCTTAATAAATTATTTATTTATTATTATTATTATTTTTGGGGGGATAAATCCCCAATCCTTAACAACAATAACAAAAACAAATCTGATGTAGCACAAGAGTGGATAACCAAGAACACACGCAATTATTATAGTTGGAGATCACTTTTCTAAGCTTACTATAATCCTCATGAGGACAACACTGATCACATTCATGTATCTTGTCCCTCTCATCAAACTTAGCAATCTACTTCAGACCATGCTATGATATTTATTAGCCCTTTTAGCTTACTTTGTGAAGGTTCACAAGAACCAAATTTCAGATTCTGAAAAAAATTTCGTCCCACAACAACAGACAAATGGAGGTGATGATTTTTCCCAAAAGGTTTGAAAACGAGTGCAATATATTTAATTGATACCCATGTCACGTAAAGCTTAATCACTTTCCTCACACTAGTGTTTTTGGAGTTCAACCTTCTTCCAAAACCAGTATTGATGTTCACGACGCACATTCAGTGACATGTTTGTGTAAATATAAACACACTTGTCTGGTGAAAAATCAAGGTAGAGTTCAAAAATCATGATTAGTGCAAAGAGATTTTGAAGGCTTGATGAAAACTGCAAGGACAAGTTCTTCATATGGGGTGGATAACACTACTGTAAATGCAGAGGGATTTGTGAACCTACACTTTGGCATACAACTTTAAGATGGATGAGATTTTGAGAAGCAGATATTTAATTATTAACTTATTAAATAAGGTTTAGTTCAAATCAGTTAGAAGAGAATTTCAAGAATTATTAACTGATCTTAGCTACTGTTATTTGAATTTTTTGCCAAGTCTACATCTATACAGAATGTTGTTAAACATAAAAAGAAACTCACATGACTTGGAGGAATGTGCTTTCCACTTAGTAGATCCAAAAGGACAGTTCCAAAACTATATATAACACTTTCAGGAGTAACCCTTCCTACAACACAGGATATGTAATTCAGTAAGTATAAACCAGAGCCACAAAAGAAAGGTTAGTCAGAGTATTGAAAACAAGAAATAATTGCTTTAACATGATTACCAATTGAATCTAGAGAAAAAATGAACCCACCATTTCGTAGATACTCCGGAGGTGTGTAGGCAAGATTTGTGCTGTAGCTTTTCCCGTCCCTACTATTTTTCATCAAACCAAAACATGAAAGCCGTGGATCACCATCCTACAGAGGCCATCCAAATATTAGATAATCACCCTATATGACAGAAAGTCGAAAAAATAACATCACTAAAGCAAAAGTAATAGTAAACTTTAAAAAATGTATTAGGATTTAATTCACGACACCTCCTCAAAGAGAACCCTATAAGCATTCAGGTCGTGGTACAATGGACGACCTTCGGAGCTGCAATAGTCCAAGGCTTCAGCTATATAAAGTGCTACTCTCAAACGCATGGCCCACTCAATGGTCTGATTTTCCCCTGTAAGAAAAAACAAATACCAGAAATCAATCCAACATAAATGGAAATGCATACACTAATTCTCAGTTTTGAAGCTAGAGAGCCATATATAAGTAGCAAAGCAAATTGATCTCTACCATAAAATTTAACAGGGACAGAAAAAAAGAAAAAAATGATAAATAATACTAAATTAGAAGAAAAACAATTCTGCACAATAAAACACCACAAGCTTCCAAAATTACTTGTATATACACGAAACAAAAAATATTGACTAGCATTTTAACCAAGTGAAACTATACATCCAAAATCAGCTAAGATTCAATATGGCATACATTTATTATTTCATTAGATTCATCCTAACGCTGCAGAGTAATGGATTATAATCATCGACTGCCAAACACCTATGAGGAGCACAAATGCAAACCTAATCTAATCATGGAGTAATTAGGATCCACCAAACCACTGAATACAAATAAATGTAAATCCAACACAAGCATCATCCCATTTTGAACTGGACATAGAAGTATGTTTAGTTGGAGATGCAAATGTATCCACATTACCACCCTTCTCTCCAAACCCTTTGAACCAGAAAAACAATTCTGCACAATAAAACACCACAAGCTTCCAAAATTACTTGTATATACACGAAACAAAAAATATTGACTAGCATTTTAACCAAGTGAAACTATACATCCAAAATCAGCTAAGATTCAATATGGCATACATTTATTATTTCATTAGATTCATCCTAACGCTGCAGAATAATGGATTATAATCATCGACTGCCAAACACCTATGAGGAGCACAAATGCAAACCTAATCTAATCATGGAGTAATTAGGATCCACCAAACCACTGAATACAAATAAATGTAAATCCAACACAAGCATCATCCCATTTTGAACTGGACATAGAAGTATGTTTAGTTGGAGATGCAAATGTATCCACATTACCACCCTTCTCTCCAAACAGTTTGAACCACTCACGCAATTGTCCTAAGTACTCGAAACATAAATTAAAGCAGAAGTAAACAAACTCAAACAGTTACTTCACTAGTTTAATTTGAATGCCTATTTGTCAAAAGATTCAACAAACTACCCAAATCAAATTTACACATTCACTGGAAAGACTAGCCCAAAATATATAAAACCCATCAACATAAGCGCTAAAGCAAATCTTGAAAACATAAATTAACAAAACAAAAGTCCCAAATGCAATAACTCATTGTACATACAGTGAAATAGATGCTTAGCAAGAGAGTCATTAGGCATGTACTCTGCAACAAGCAATCTCTCATCACCATCACAACAATACCCAATCAAATTTGCAAGTCTTCGATGCCGCAACTTTCCAACACCCCAAGCCTCTTCCTAAAGAAACCCATCAAAATTAGTGACAAAATACAAACAAACCCAACAAACTAAAGCAAACAAGGTTACAATACCGCAAATTGCTTAGGGTCAGGCCAAGCCAATTTCGTGAATTTCTTGACGGCGATCCACCGGCGGTTCTGTAGGCGGCCCTTGTAGACAAGATTGGGGGCCCTTTCGCCGCTTTCGGAGACGATGTATTCGGGGCTGAAGTTGTTAGTGGCGGCTTTAAGGTCCGAGAAAGAGAACTCCGAGAAGGAGGGAACTCCGGTGTCTGGTCCGCCGGAAGGCGGTGGGTGGACGAAAGGTGGGTTTGTGCTCTGCGGCGGCTGTTGGTGGTGGTGGTGGTGGTTGTCCTTTTCTGGGTGTGTCTCTGCCAGCAACGTCGATTCACAACAACCCATGTCTGAGTAAGTCTCAGAGTTGTCCTCAACTGGCCAGAGGAACCATTTTACAGTGAAAAAATTGTAGAGAGAGGAGAGAGAGAGAGAGAGGCAATGGGTATCTCACCCAGTTGTTTCACTTTATCGTTGTTGTTGTCTCTCTTTCTCTTTCTCTTTCCAATCTTTGACACTGGTGACAGTGATAAATCTTGAATTACAGTGTGCTGTGGTGTGTTGTTGGGGTTAGTAATCTGGTCTTCAAAGTTTCAAACAGTTTTTCTAAGCTTGGGATTGGGTTTAGTTGAGAAGGGTGATTTAGTGGCTCATAAATAAAGCATGATTATGATTTAATAATAATCACTCTTTTAAATGTGCTAAAGAAGAGCATCTTTTGCTTTTCTTTGCTGATGATAGTTAATGCTACTTTAATATATTATTATATTAAAATGTGTAGTTGATACAATCACATATACTGGATTAATAATAATTGTATATGAAACTTATGTAATTGTTGTTAGCACTTCTTTTTTTTCCCCCCCTTTTTTTTTTCTCAAATTATTTTGGTGACATTACAATAATTCTCTTTGTTGTACTTTCTCCATCTTTTTCATTATTGTTATTAATAAAATACTTTGCATAATTACAAAAATGTTACTATTATACCTCTAACTAACTTTTATTTGTAAAATCATTTCCTTGTGGTAACGTTACTCTGACAAATTTAGAATAAGCCAAAAAAATAAGTATTAAAAAAAATGTACAAACAAATATTAAGATGTTATTTGATAACGTTTATAATTTTTTATTTATAAAAATATGTTTAGTACATATTTTGTTCTAAAAACAAGTGGGAGAGATAACTAATCGAAAGGTGGTGATCAAAGATAGTTGTCAATAGTTAAAGATGGTGAGTAGAGATGGTTGATTTATGGTTGAAGATGATAGTTAACTTGCAAAAGTAATAACCAAAAGCAGTTTTTTGTGAGAGAGGATGGTCGTCTTTGATTAGAGATAGTTGATAGCATAGGATGTGGTGGCTAGGCATGATTTTCAGAGGAGGTCACCAATAACAATGGCTGAAGGTAGAGTCAATCACACATGGTGGCAATGAGAAGTGGGTCGTAATTGAAAGGGATGGAAAGATGATGGAATTTTTTTTTTCCTTTCTAACAAAGTGAAATCAAATTATTTATTTTTATTGCGGTTATAAGATTTTAATAAATTTATAAATTATTTACAATTTTTTAAAAAACCAAAAAAAGGCATTTAATGAATTTTATTTTTTTATAAATATAAACTAAAAATAGATAAATACAAATATTATCGAACATGTTGTAAATAAACACTTATCTTCTAGTTTAGATTTACTATTAGGCTGTCATTGGATACCAAAATGTGCCATCACAAAGATTGGGCAATGTGTTGATATTAAGTATCTTTACACGTTTTATTTACTGTATGGAGACTGATTGGAGGCATAGATACATACATATATATTCTCAGAAAAAGAAAAACAAAAACAAAAACAAAAAAAGACCAAAAAAAGAAAAAGAAAAAGAAAAGAAGAAGATTGTTCTGATATTTGGAATCACAACACTAATAATAATGACATGCCGTGCATCACCCAGAATGGACAGGACAGAATTCCCTTTCAATTTTTACACATCATATGGACACCATGATCTCCAAATAAACAAAAATATACTAAACAAACTTATCTGGACGACGTGGATTCCTACCCCAAGCCTCTTCCTAAAGAAACCCATCAAAATTAGTGACAAAATACAAACAAACCCAACAAACTAAAGCAAACAAAGTTACAATACCGCAAATTGCTTAGGGTCAGGCCAAGCCAATTTCGTGAATTTCTTGACGGCGATCCACCGGCGGTTCTGTAGGCGGCCCTTGTAGACAAGATTGGGGGCCCTTTCGCCGCTTTCGGAGACGATGTATTCGGGGCTGAAGTTGTTAGTGGCGGCTTTAAGGTCCGAGAAAGAGAACTCCGAGAAGGAGGGAACTCCGGTGTCTGGTCCGCCGGAAGGCGGTGGGTGGACGAAAGGTGGGTTTGTGCTCTGCGGCGGCTGTTGGTGGTGGTGGTGGTGGTTGTCCTTTTCTGGGTGTGTCTCTGCCAGCAACGTCGATTCACAACAACCCATGTCTGAGTAAGTCTCAGAGTTGTCCTCAACTGGCCAGAGGAACCATTTTACAGTGAAAAAATTGTAGAGAGAGGAGAGAGAGAGAGACGCAATGGGTATCTCACTCAGTTGTTTCACTTTATCGTTGTTGTTGTCTCTCTTTCTCTTTCTCTTTCCAATCTTTGACACTGGTGACAGTGATAAATCTTGAATTACAGTGTGCTGTGGTGTGTTGTTGGGGTTAGTAATCTGGTCTTCAAAGTTTCAAACAGTTTTTCTAAGCTTGGGATTGGGTTTAGTTGAGAAGGGTGATTTAGTGGCTCATAAATAAAGCATGATTATGATTTAATAATAATCACTCTTTTAAATGTGCTAAAGAAGAGCATCTTTTGCTTTTCTTTGCTGATGATAGTTAATGCTACTTTAATATATTATTATATTAAAATGTGTAGTTGATACAATCACATATACTGGATTAATAATAATTGTATATGAAACTTATGTAATTGTTGTTAGCACTTCTTTTTTTTCCTTTTTTTTTCTCAAATTATTTTGGTGACATTACAATAATTCTCTTTGTTGTCCTTTCTCCATCTTTTTCATTATTGTTATTAATAAAATACTTTGCATAATTACAAAAATGTTACTATTATACCTCTAACTAACTTTTATTTGTAAAATCATTTCCTTGTAACGTTACTCTGACAAATTAGAATAAGCCAAAAAAATAGGTATTAAAAAAAATGTACAAACAAATATTAAGATGTTATTTGATAACTTTTATAATTTTTTATTTATAAAAATATGTTTAGTACATATTTTGTTCTAAAAACAAGTGGGAGAGACAACTAATCAAAAGGTGGTGATCAAAGATAGTTGTCAATAGTTAAAGATGGTGAATAGAGATGGTTGATTTATGGTTGAAGATGATAGTTAACTTGCAAAAGTAATAACCAAAAGCAGTTTTTTGTGAGAGAGGATGGTCGTCTTTGATTAGAGATAGTTGATAGCATAGGATGTGGTGGCTAGGCATGATTTTCAGAGGAGGTCACCAATAACAATGGCTGAAGGTAGAGTCAATCACACATGGTGGCAATGAGAAGTGGGTCGTAATTGAAAGGGATGGAATTTTTTTTTCCTTTCTAACAAAGTGAAATCAAATTATTTATTTTTATTGCGGTTATAAGATTTTAATAAATTTATAAAATTATTTACAATTTTTTAAAAAACCAAAAAAAGGCATTTAATGAATTTTATTTTTTTATAAATATAAATATTATCGAACATGTTGTAAATAAACACTTATCTTCTAGTTTAGATTTACTATTAGGCTGTCATTGGATACCAAAATGTGCCATCACAAAGATTGGGCAATGTGTTGATATTAAGTATCTTTACACGTTTTATTTACTGTATGGAGACTGATTGGAGGCATAGATACATACATATATATTCTCAGAAAAAGAAAAACAAAAACAAAAACAAAAACAAAAAAAGACCAAAAAAAGAAAAAGAAAAGAAAAGAAGAAGATTGTTCTGATATTTGGAATCACAACACTAATAATGACATGCCGTGTATCACCCAGAATGGACAGGACAGAATTCCCTTTCAATTTTTACACATCATATGGACACCATGACCTCCAAATAAACAAAAATATACTAAACAAACTTATCTGGACGACGTGGATTCCTTTTAACATATTATGGCACCTATTCGATAAATTGTTTCTTTTCATTCTTTAAAAAATAAAATTTGAAAAAGATATAAATTCAGAATTTTTACTATGAAATTTATTCAGAAACCAAGTGTATGGTGTAAATTGAAATTTGATGTATTGTGAATCACAACCATATTGAATCTTGTCCAAACAATTTGAATTTTGAATTTTTTGAGTATTTTTTCCAATACTATTGCTGAATTTTTTATTTTTATTTTTTTTCTTTCTAATTTTGATTTGTGAGATGTGCATTTTTTATTGCTTCTAAAGAACAGATTAAAAGAACACTCAATTGCCTATGTAGAGAGAGCATTCCATGTCAAATTGTCGGAGAGGAATGGGCCAAAAGGCATGAGTAACACGAGGGATAACTAAGAACATCAATAACAACAACCAAAAAAAATGCAAAAATAACCTTGAAACGAAACCCATTAATGGTGTCAGATTTTTTTCATCAATCTCAAATTGGCTGTGCTCAGTTTCGTTTTCAAAATCTGTTTTTTCAAAAAATAATCAAACAAACAAAAATGATATGAATTCAGACAAAGTACAATATACAATAAAAACTCTCTATCATTCTGTATAATATTTTTGTAAGTTTAGTTTAACACTAGTCATTCAAATTTTAATTTTGAGGCCAAACCTATACAAGGAAACAAAAGGGGAACAAGCCAAAGGAGAGGCTGTTGTGATTGGGAGATATATGATGCCAAAGGAATAGGAGATGTGTCTTTTCGATCATCCACCAAGTTGTTGTGCTAATTAATATATTATTGGGAATTTTTCTTTAAGATTCCTGATATTAAGATTTTATAAGATAAAAGACATATAATATTTTCATAATAATTAAGGTCCCTCAATATTTCTACAGAAAAAATTTGACTCAGAGAAATTTTTCTAGACTCAGAGAAAATTCAATTTTTTAAGATTTCTTTGTGATTATACTAGAGAAATTTTCTCTGAGTCGGTGTCAAAAATTTCTCTTAGTCAAATTTTTTCTATGACAATGTTAAGAGACCTTAGTTAATAAAGAAAAATATTTTGAACCTCTCCCACTACACAAAATTATAGAAGAATGTTTCACTATTTTTTCTTATATTATTACCATGCCCTTCATAGCACATTTTATTGGACACTACTAAAAACTAGCATGCCTAGTTTTATCCTCTTAATCACTATCACAGCTTGAAAACATGTCTGATTAGTTAGGCCAGTCCAGGCCTCAACTGCAAACCCGCATCATCAAAAACAAAGTTTTTTTCTTTTTTTTAGGACCAAATTTTTTGAAGAAAATGGAAGAGAAAGACATTGTCCATCTCAATTATTTGAACAGAATCCCATCATCATGTCTTAAAACAAATATAAAATTCTATTTCAAAAAAAAGAAAAAGAAAAAAAAAAAGACTATAATTTACAAACCTAGCATTCTAACTAAACGGGCATAGTTTGCAATTAAAAAGTTTGTAAATTAAGGTATCACTAAAATTTTTATAAAAATATATATATAACCTTACGAGATGGTTATTAAATTTTTCAATGAAAATAAGGAGACAAATTCGAATAATTTTAAAATATTTTTAATTGCTAGTAGTTTTCAACACTTCAGGGGCCCGCCACCCGATAGGTCCATTCCTAGTTGCGTAATGGTATGTCCTTCGCAGTAATGTTTAGTTGGTGTCCACATATCCCTTTGCCAGCCCAAATGAGTCCCACCCAGCACAAACTCCCTTCAGCTTTCCCTAGAAAGTGGCCTCTTGGCAAAAGAGATTACTAACCAAGCATCATCCACTTATGTTTGGATGGAAGGAAAGGAAAAAGGGGAGGAAAGAATGATCTCTTTTATTTTTTTTAATTTTAAATTTTCAAGATATCAATTCCAACCATCTATTTATCTTTGTTACCTTGCCTAACCATTTTTTTTTTTTTTTGGTGACCCCTCTGGTGCTTTTGACCTGTTGTTAATACTAACTTCGAACTTCACTGCACTAGATCACCACCACAATCTAACAACCATTCACCAAATCAGAATCACCCATCTCAACACTTTCATGGACTTGACCACATGAAAACAGACCCACCACTACCGCTCCCCTTCCACCACCATCGCTCCCCATCTCCCATCCCCTCAAACCCACCACTCATTCTCTCTTATTTAGCACAACCACCATGACACCTCCCCTTCCCCATCTCCTTATGCAGCCGGTACTACTCTTCCCCTTCCATCGACACCCCCTCCCTCCCTTGCCCCTGCTGCCACTACTACCCTTAATTTGTCACAAAGGTTTCCCTAGGAATTGTGTAATTTCCCCCCAAGTTTTTTCATTCTCAACTTTCAAAAAATAAAAAAAAATTCAATTTTTGAGAGTCCAACAGCCCTCTAATGGGTAACCTTAATATGTTCAACAAAAAGAATTATGTACAATAATTTAGCATGATTATTAAGAACTAATATTTGGGCATTTCCATGACTTGCGTCACTAAACAGTTAATATGACTAAAAGATTCATCACCAAGTCATCCTAAATGCAAAATTGAAGGATTAACCTGCCTCTCCAAAGGACTCCAGGCCATATGCCCAAGCCCAAATTGATATTGAATTCTAGATGCATTCCCTTGACCTCTTTCCATGCAAAGCTAGTTTCAGTGCCAGTCTTCCAGATCACTGACAAGAGGAGGCTTGAGTGCACTAATGTTTCACACAGCAACAGCAACAACATCAACAGGTCCCCGTGGGCAAACAGAGACAGTACAAGCATTGCCCCACTGTGTGGCCTGCTACAGCTTCTGAATCCGCATCTATCAACTTTGGTATATCAAGGCAATTTCTTACTAGATACAACTTCACCCATTTCTCGCTTTTTCTTCACATGTATAAACACAGGACTTTTAACCCACAAGATTTCATCTTTCCATATATAAAAAAAAAACGCCATTCTCCATGGATACGAGCCACCAATGCACAGCCAATGATGTGAGAATCTCGGCCAAAGCAGCATGCAACCATTTCATTGCAGAACCAAATCAAGGAGCAAATATTTTTAAAACTTAAATCATTTGCCCCTCAATAATCTCAAGCTTCAAACAATCCCTCAAAAATCAAATCATCCACTCACAAAAGAGATGAAGCAGTTTCAATTCACTGACACCCTATGAAACTCTCTCTTTCTCCTGAGCAAGTTTATCATCTTCAATACGTTGCAATAACTCCTCATATGCTTCCAAGGACTTTGCTGTGAACTTTTCCATGGCCTCAAAAATATGTTGCAGACTAACCTGCAGATTATTAGTTTTGCTAGTGTCACTCTGATAAACATGTCCACCTATTGAAAGACCATTGCTATCCCCAGAGACCTGAACTATTCTTTTTTCCAATGCCTGAATCTCCTTTTGCATCTTCTGATCCTCCCTCTCCAAGTTCTTGACTTTCCTCTCCATATCCCTGTTGTTCACCATCATCCTCTGGTGCATATCTAGCTTATCCTGCTTCCACAGCTGAAGCACACACGTGGCAAAATCTCGCATAGAATCAACCACTTCTTTCTCAGAAATTCCATCCAATGCTTGTGACCACTGATTGCAGAGTCCAAAAACAGGAGGAGCACCTATTCTACCAGGAGAGAAGGGAACAGGTCCATCAGGTGTTTCTTCAGGTACATAAAAAATACATTTCAGAAGCCAGTTATTCAGTGCTTGGACAAAACCCTTCTGGGCACCAACCCAACAAGAGAAACTTAAAGTCCAATGAAGAAGCTCACGTTCAAGCTGCAACGTGGCATCAAGACGTGCATCACTAAAGTGTTTGCGGGATGCAACATCTAACCGGTTAGCTTGTCCCATAGCTTGGCATTGACTGCGATGGCATTCAAGCATGGCCTTCCACATTCTGGTTAACCTGTTAATAAGCAAAATACAGATATTCAACCTTCAAGATAATTGTGGAGTATATAAAGATACACAAATACGATTGCCAACCCCTTAAAATAAGAGGGTAAAAAAGGATTAAAATTAAGAAGCAATCTATACTTCTAAAAGGCGGGTCAATGTCCACACAAGAACACAAAGACAAGCCTCGCACAAATTTAAGCATCAAAAAGGTAAACAAGAAGTCATTGGGTATGAAATGCACACAATCAAGCTTTAAAAAACTTAGAAGCTAATTTTTTTGACTTGTATGTCTAGGTACTATTTAGGTTGATGCAATTTATAAATTGTGTCATTAGGTGTAATTTTATTCAGTGTGTTTGATTTGAATTTTTTGAATTAAATTTTTTGAAAACTGAGTTTTTTTATTTTCGTGTTTTTTTGTTTTTAGTGAATATTTTTGAAATTTTAAACATTTTTTTTACTTTTTTAGATGCACCTTACTTAGATGTATCTAAAAAGTAAAAAATTTGTGAAAAAATAATTTTAAAAATTAATAAATACATAAAAATACAAAAAATATACTGAATTCTTGTATTTTTTTTGTATTTTTGGAATTTAATGAATTTTTAAAAGGTTTTTTTCAAATTTTTTTTACTTTTTAGGTATATTTATGTTAAGTATGTCTAAAAATTCAAAAAAATTACTCAAAATATTAAAAAAATTCAGTAAAAACAAAAAAACACAGAAAATAAAAAAGTAGAATTTTTTAAAAAGTGTTTTTGAAAAGAAAAAATAATTTTAAAAATTAATAAATACATAAAAATACAAAAAATATACTGAATTCTTGTATTTTTTTTGTATTTTTGGAATTTAATGAATTTTTAAAAGGTTTTTTTCAAATTTTTTTTACTTTTTAGGTATATTTATGTTAAGTATGTCTAAAAATTAAAAAAAATTACTCAAAATATTAAAAAAATTCAGTAAAAACAAAAAAACACAGAAAATAAAAAAGTAGAATTTTCTAAAAAGTGTTTTTGAAAAATGATAACCAAGCATGCTCGCAAGATAACCTCCTTTGGAAGTGGGTGCATGTAAGCAGCTTTTCACTGACTTCTAATGTAGTGATTGCATGTAGGTCATGTGTCACTAGATTGATATTGAGTGGCGGCATGTATTCCACTTGTCGCCTTCTTGTTATTTTGTAGTTTTTCTATTCCTAGGTGCTGTTCCATGAAATAACCTCCTTAACTATTATATGGAGGGCTGTAATCTTCGTTTTGAGGAGGTTCTGAAGGAATTGAAATTTCAAATTTTGGATTTCACTGTAGCCTTATATTCTACCTTTCTAGGCTTGATTTTGAGCCCCATACCTTGTGAAATCTGAGCATTCCTTGCCAGATTTTGCACAAATCAGTTGTTAGAAGAAAGACAAGCATTTACATTAAAAGACACCCAAAAAAGCAAACAAAATAAAAAACCGGACGAACAAAAGTCAAACAAACAAACAAAGGGTAAGGTTCATAACTCTATCCTACAATGCCTAGAGACCATTCAAGAACGACGTTATGCCTAGGGTAGCACAATATAGAATAAGAAATGCAGAATGCTTGCAAAGAGCGTAAACAAAACTCATAGAATCACATACCCTTGAATAAATTCATTCAATTGTGGCAACAACTCTTCATCCCTTAATTTATTTATCTTCACAGAAATCTTATCAACAACTTGAATTGCAATTCTTATTTTTGTGGATAGGCTCCTCACTAGTGTTCTTGTTGCATCAATTTTGTGAGCCTCAGCACCTCTTTCATCTAAATGCTTAAGCTTACCGCACTTCCTTTCATGGAGTACCCTCATTTTCTCCTCAACCTGCAAAAGCATGAAAAATCATTACAAAGAGATGAAAGGGAAGAGAGACTGATGAAAGGGGCATTTACAACCTTGCACAAGCACATGCTTAGGACATCACATCTTGCTACATAACTATGGCCATGGTTACCCACATATCCTCATAAATTTGTGTAATTGCACTAGTTGGATGTATACATTCACATGTATGCTAGGAAGCATTAACATGCGCCAAGGGTGTCATGTCCTTGTTTGACACAAACACAGCACGGAAATGTGTCCACATAAGGTGTGACCATGAAGTGTATCCATTTTATTATTATTATTATTTATAGACATGTTAGGGACACTTCATGGGCATGAGTATCCCATGTCTGGACATGTCTCAGGACATGTTTGGGGGATTTTATATAGTGGAAACAAAGTGGGAAAAGTGAAAATAATAAAACTAACCCCACATATATCCAATATATATAGCAAATAAAAAATGTGCCATACTCTAGTTGCAACTGTATCCTAGTATTTTGAAAATCACTCTATCCCGTGCCCGTGTTTGTGCATGTACCCATGCTTCTTAGAATGTACGCATATATGAAGAAAAAAAATGTCTACTTAACCCCTTTGCTAATTTTGTATGATCGGCAATTTCATCCCAAACATTTGAGTCTATAATTATCAAGCTTTAGTTGAGTTGGTGAGTGTTCTGTGTTCCAATATCTTTTAGACTCAAATGAAGCTTGCTACAGGCGAGAACATGCTCTAGAGGTCAAGTTTAAACATCTAACGTACGCACCTAAGAGTTGTATAGGTTAAAAACACAAGTGCATTTGCTTTCACACACTTTGGGTTGGGTGTTTTATCTGTTTTGACCATTGGGATTGAGCATTTTTTAGAGAAATTAATTTAGTTGACTTTAGGCTAAATTATTTAATGGGACTTGACCTAGTACACCTTAGATTGGTTTACACGGTGATATTTCGCACATAAATAGTGGCTTTTGCATTCCAAGGTGTGCCAAATCCATTTGAACGAGAACAATGTTTTATGTTGTCATAGAAATCTAGTGTATTGTTTGTTCACATGCATAACTACTTTGTTCGAAACTCACTAGAAATTGGTTGCCAAGCATGTATTACATTCCAGAGTGCTCGATGTTCAAATGAGTGCAATGTTTTTGAAAATCTAACTTGGGTGTAGTCTTTGATTTCTATTCAATCGAGATTTCCATTGTGTCCATATATAGCTATCTTCTGACTTCTGAAGTAAATGGGGTTACATAGAGAGAGGGTTTCTGAACTGTTCATTGTCAGACATGAATTCTATGTTGTATTGTGTGCATGAAGTTTGGTGAGGACCTTGAAGAGTTGTGCACAACCATATGGCACATGCACAATCATTGGAAGATGGCACAAGGGAGCCGTTTTGTGGATATGAGGTGGAGATCATGATAGTGATTGTGGAATTGTGACGTGCTAGTCGTGAAGCAAAATAGAGAAACTGCTCAAGGGACTAGTAGGTAGGATCTTGGTTCTTGATCTTGTACTTGTACTTACACATGATTCATTTAACTAGGGGATAGTTCGCATTGAGTTTTTTAACTTCGTGGTTAGAAAGGTTTTTCCCGCAAATCATATCTTGTGTGTGTGATAGCTTTGGATGATCTCTTTTACTTGTTGCAAATTTAATAGGTTTTAAACTTAATATCAATCGATGGCTCAGTGTTCAAACAACATTCCTAGTGGACAAGTTTTGAGTTTTAGTCCTTCAAAGAACATAAACTATAGAACCACGTAACATGAATTTAAAAACAAAAATCAACGACATACCTTAACTTCTTCATATAGTTTCTTCTCCCAAAGGTACAGCTTCTGTAACGTAGAAGAAAGATTTGAAGAACTCATCCCCACATCTTCATCAATTTCTACGGAGGATGACTGGGTTGTTGTAGAAGTAGAAGGCTGTGATGACGGTGTAATTACATGCAACATCTTCGAAGAAACTGCTTCACAGAGATCCATTTAAAAATTGAATGTTAAGAGCAAATTAAAGAAAACCCAATTCAATCAAAACTAGCATAACTTCACTTTCTATGCACACAAAAGACAAGTAATTGCTCTAAAGAAGAACAAAATCAAACTCTTTGCACGGTCTTAAAAAAGATTTTATATATGGTTTCTTCCTTACCTTGATAGGCTGCATTTTTCTTATAAGGAGATTTTCCAACCTCAAATATCTTTGCAAGCTCGTTCCCCGACTCCGAAGCTCGATTGAACAGAACCTGAATTTCCCTCACAACTTCAGAGTCGTTGCGAGCAGCCACATTGCCTCGATCCCCTGTTCTCTCCTCATTATCACCTTCTTCATTGAAGACAAGTAATTGCTCTAAAGAAGAACAAAATCAAACTCTTTGCACGGTCTTAAAAAAGATTTTATATATGGTTTCTTCCTTACCTTGATAGGCTGCATTTTTCTTATAAGGAGATTTTCCAACCTCAAATATCTTTGCAAGCTCGTTCCCCGACTCCGAAGCTCGATTGAACAGAACCTGAATTTCCCTCACAACTTCAGAGTCGTTGCGAGCAGCCACATTGCCTCGATCCCCTGTTCTCTCCTCATTTTCAACAACTTTCTTGTCCACCATATGCACCTCATACGCCACCGGATCGTTTTCGATTGAAACTTTCGGCCTTGAACCGTATGGTAAATCCGAGCCATTTGCCACCTTCCCACCCTGCTGCTCCATCGCCACCCCCTTCTCATAATTTTTACCACCGCCATCGACGAACTTCTGGTCTCCGTGCACCTCCTTCACCACTTCGTGCTGGAAATCCTCATCTTCCAAATCAGGAATCCCCTCTGTATATATATGTGATGGGGCGTGTAGGGAGGGTAATAATTCTCAAACTCTGGAAAGGGTACAAGAAATCCCAAGTAGAGCTACTCGGCGGCGAGGGCGGAGGAGGGGGCGGTTTCGAAGAAGAAGCCTCCGAATTCGCCTCTGCTACAGGCCCCACCGGAGGCGGCGGCGGCTGCGTCGAACCGAAGAAGCCACTGAAACCACCACCGTAACTCGCCGGAGGATAACCGTTGTCGGAATTGGAATAAGAATTAGGGTTTTCATTAACGTAAGGATAGGAGGAATAGTATGAAGAAGACGATTCACCCATATTTAAAGTCTCTGGGCTCATCGGGCGTTGCTGGTACGTCACCGAAGTAGTCGGATTATTCTTCATATAATTGAAGTTCATGTTCATAAACCCACCTCCTGGATACGAATTCTGGGCATCCTGATCCGGATAATTCACATGATGATGATCGTAAGAATGTAAGGGCGAAGAATTCTCCGATTGATGGTGCAGAGAAGAATCGGTGAGCGAATCGTCGTCAGAATCAGAGTGGAATTGAATATGAGAATCGGAATGATTGGAATGATGAAGAGCCGCCTTATGGGGCGAATAACCTCCTTTTCTCTGAGTGGGAAGATTGAGAACCGGAGAAGGAGGAACCGCCATGGAATTATCCAGATTCTGATCGAAGAAGCGGTGCAAGGAGAGGCCAACAGCTTTGAGGGAGTGAGTGTAGGCGAGATGAGCTTCAGAGAGAGCGTAGCGGTGGTGGATTGCGTCGTCGAGGAAGGAACACCGCTCATGGCAGAGCGCCACCGCCGGAAGTTCATCATGCTTCGAGCTTGCACAACCCATTATTATAATAAACAAGATGGATATAATTAAATTCACAAATTTACTGTTACAGTATGTGGGGGGACTCACAGATTAGAGAGCGATCAACCCAGACATGGCCATGAAATTAGGGATTGGGGAGAGAGAGAGAGAGAGAAGAGAAAGGAAAGAGAGAGAGCGCTAGAGAGAGAGAGAGAGAGAAAGAGAAGGAAGAGGGGGAAGGACAGAAGGGGAATCTTGCCAGCGCGGAGCCGGTCGTCGGCATGTAGCACAGAGAGAGAGAGAGAGAGAGTGAAGGGAAGGTTTTTTTCGGTGGAATGGGAATCGTCAGTGTATACATGTTCGTTTTTCTGTATCGGTGTTAAGGTGAAATCACCGAATTTGTTACTCTCTTTCTCTGTTTCAAAGTGTGTTTTGGTTTGAATTTTTTAAATTAATTTTTTTTTTAATTAAGTTTTTTATTTTTTGTATTTTTTTTATTTTTAGTGAATATTTTTTAAATTTTAAGTATTTTTTTATTTTTTTTAGATTTATGTTACTTAGATATGTCTAAAAATAAAATATTTTTTTGAATTTTTTAAAAAAAAATTAATAAATAAACAAAAATACGAAAAATATACTGAATTTTCATATTTTTTTATATTTTTGGTATTTAGTGAATTTTTTAAAGATTTTTTTTACAAAAATTATATTTTTTAAGTATATTTATATTAGATGTGTCTAAAAATTAAAAAATTTACTTAAAATATTAAAAAAATTCAGTAAAAACAAAAAAATACGAAAAATAAGAAAATAAAATTTTCTAAAAAATGTTTTTAGAAAACTTAAACCAAGCAAAGTCTCTTTTGGAGAGTTTAATTTTTTTTAATAGTATAATTGTTGCACTTTAAAAATATAATTTTTTTAAAATTATCCTTTGATAATACATCTTTTAAAGGATATCAATTGTCATAATTATACTTTTTGTGTTGTTAATGAATTTAAAAGAATGGTAAAATCAAAAATTCATATTATTTTAATCATTGATTTTAAAAAATAGATTAATATTTTGAGATAATAAAAAATAAAATAAGAGACTAATATTTTGAGACGAATGGAGTATCATTTGAATTGTCTGAATTTGTGCCTATTAGACTATTGGCTTTACCGTCATCTTTTGTGGTTGTCACCCTCGACCATCACCTTGTTATTCAGACGGTCGACCAATTTGCCAAACCATCAATATAAACAAATTCACACAATTCAAACCTACCAAATTCAACAATAACATTGCTCCAGTCAAATTGGTGTGTGAAGGAAGAAATTATTGATTAGTCTTAGAACGTCATGTAATCATATTCTATGCCAATCATAATTTTTCATATCTTTTTATATTATCTAATTATTGAACACAAATTTATTAATTTCGCCACACCCACTAATTATTAAGACGCCATGGCAGAGTGTCCAAGACCAACTTGTGAGGATCTGTATAGCGTTATAGAGGCAAGTGTACTTCTATTATTTTATAACTCGATGAATTATATTTTTTATCTTCTACTTCTAGCTTAAATTCCATTTTATTCACTATTTTAATTGCAATATAAAATTTAAATGCACGTAAATCAGACACTTTTTTTTTATAAGATAAGATGGGATACATATTTGATGAAAATTACTATATAAAATAGAGCTGTATCTGATTAATTTTGTGCACATGGAACACTTAAATTTCAAACCAACAAAGTATTTAAATTTTAACTCGATTTTTAATATAATTCTCTTATTATATCACTGCTTAAAATTTAACTGAAACATTTTGTAAAGAATTAAAATAAAATGAGAAATGATAATTGCATAAAATTAAAATATATAAAATGCAAAAGAAAGTATAATGTGTAATTAAGTTTTATCTTCAATATTATGTGAGTTATATTTAAAATAAATCTAAAGCACAAATTTTTTTTTTTTTAAATTTGGTCATACAACATTATTAAAGTAAAATTTGAATAAAAATTGAAAAATAAATAGTATAATTTTGGGGAGAATTACAATTTAGTGGGTTTTTCAAAAAAAATATCTATAAATGCATGAAAAAAAATTAAAATTAAAATTTTAATTATTAATATATAATTTATTATTTATGTGTACTTTTTATTCTTCAAATTGTATTTTTTCCATAATTTTTTTTAAAAAAATTCAATGTAGTGTAAGTTTAAAAAGAAAAAAAAAATTACAAAGAAGTGATAAATTATATAATAATTAATAATTAAAAACATAAATATTTTCATAAATCTGTAATAACTTTTTGATAATATCACTTATTAGTATTTTTCTCTTTTTTTAATAATTTATTTTTTATTAATGCAAAGAATACCCGATTGTTGATTTAGCTCACTAGTCTCACGAGGGACATCGAAATTACTCTTCTTCTTTTTTTTTTCTCTTTTTGAACGTGACATCGAAATTACTTTGAAGTGGTAAACAGAGACACAGAAAATGGAAGGAAACTAATCAAACACGGCATTTGGTGCTGACGATGAACTTTGACGCCTGTTTGCCGCCAATGCTTTATCATAAATAAAAATATAACGTCAGAGACATTAATAAATATTTTATCAATATTGTTTTTTTAAGGGCAAATTACATATACCCTCGAGATTTGGTTAAATTATAAATACCCCTTTGAAGTTTGAGAAATTACAAATTCTCCCCTGAATGCTATTTTTGCATAACAAATTAGGGGGTAATTTGTTATGAAATTTAAACCTCAGGGGGCAAATTGTTATGAAAATACAAACCTCAGGAGGCGGGATGTAATTTCTGAAACCTCAGAGAGGTATCTGTAATTTAGCCAGACCTCAAGAGAGGTATATGTAATTTGCCCATTTTTTAATTGACCAAAAAGTTCATTTTTTTAAAGAAAGATTATTATGAACGTGTGCAGGTCAATTTGGATCTGTTTTTGACAAAAAAAAAAAAATCATAAATCAAATTGGTCTTAGTGAATAAAGAATTTTGTAAATTTTATTAAGGGATTGACTGACCAGTAAAAATTTGATAATACAATTTATAATTTTAAATTTAAATTATCTTAAGGGTCATTAAAAATTTATCCGATCATTAACTGTAAGTTAATTTAATACTTTTGATTATTTTAAGGAAAATGTTTGGTAGTTCAAAATTTTGTGGCTCAAATTGTTCAAATCTGTCAAAACGACGTCGTTTTACGTCGTTTTACGTCGTTTTGCACTCAAAACGATGTCGTATTGAGTGATTTGAGCCATTTAAACCATAAAATTTTAAGCTACCTAGCATTGTTAGTTAGTTAATATTACAAGATGAGAAAAAACATTGGTTAACATGTAATGATAACCTTTTCACAATTTCAACCAAATTGCATAGCAAATTATGGGTTATGTGGATCTTAATGGGTTAGGTGCTACGGGGGGGACCAAGGGCCTACTAAAAATCCATCTATTAATGACAATCTTTCCTAAGTAAAGCAATTCATCAGTGAATCCAAACAACCTCTAATCACTGCAAGATAAGTTTGTCATCTCCTTTTCTAATTAAACATCCAATACTAACATCATAACCCCCCAATCATGATCCATGATATGGGAACAAAAATTATAGTAATGAAAACAACTAATTCACTCATTGGTAAATTTAGAAAAATAAATTTGATTGGTATAATAATGCGGAAGATATGTTGACGTTTGGTTTAAATTGAATCTTTTAAAATAGGGTAAATTATAAATACACCATTTGAGATTTGATTAAAATACGAATCGTCCCTTGTGGTTCTGGGAATTACATTCCACTCCCTGAGATTTCTAATTTCATAACAAATCACCATTTTATTAATAAATTATTAAGTCAATTAACAATTTTAATAATGTAAGAAATATGTTTCAATTAATAATTTAAGTAATTTTATTATTGTATAGGAGAACAATTATGAATTTTATTTTTTTAATTAATTCGGTTAAATAAAAAATTCTAACAATAAGGTATTTGTAATTTTTCAAATCACACGGATAATATGTACTTTAAACAAACCCTAGGGGTGTAATTGTAATTTACCCTTTAAAATAATAATAATAATAATAATGACAGATATTAATATGATCTAATGAAAGGCTCAAGTATCCTTGGGTGAAATACAAAATAACACTAGTGAAATCTCTACTATTGTCCGAGAAGAAAACAATTAATAATTATTTTTATTTATTTATTTATTGTTGCAAGGGGGAGAAGAAGATAAAAGAGAAATAGATGTCAAGGACAGGACCATGAAGTAAGGTAGGAATGGTAGATCAAAAGGTGAAAAAAAAGAAGAAGAAAGGGACCTATCATAGAAGAAATTCCAGTATTGAATTCCCTAGAGTAAATTGCAACATTGAATTGTTGTGAAGATATGTGTGTCATAAATGTAACAATCAATTATTGCACGACACTTGCAAAATAATTCATTTTGCCGAAGTTATTTTTAACAAGGACAATGTGTTCCTATCTATCTTCTTGTGGTGATTGTTGTGACTCGACTGTTTGAAAATGTTGAAACGGACAATGATGGATATCATTAAAAATGGTGTTTTAAAGTAATTATTAAGAGTAATGTTAGGGATACTAAATTTTCTACTAAATAAATGACCAAGTGTCTCACATGGGTGTGCGGTCCGCAATTTTGTGGGCCCCACACCCATATGAGACATTTGGTCATTTATTTGGTAGAAAATTTGGTACCTCTAGCATTTTCCAATTATTAATGATGTGGCATTTATTTTATTTTATTTTAAAAAAAACAGAGACAATGTGTGGGATCCACTGTCACATCATTAGTGATGGCATTAATTAGTGTTCTCACTCATTTTCTAGTACATTAAATTCAAAATATATGAGATAACTAATTTAAAAAAAAAAAAAATCCATTACTCTATTGTATATATTGTTTGTTAGTCACTTGAGTTGGGTAAAAAATGAAATCAAATGTGAAAATAATTTAGGATGGTAATATTCACGCTCTATTTTTATTCAAATACATTCATTTTCTGTCTTTTACAAATTTGAATTTTGTTTTTTTTCTTTCAATATTTCAATTTATTCCAATGTTGCCCGCACCGATCCCATTTATCCTTTTTAATTTATTTGTTGAAAATTTATGTCTAATTATTTGATATAGTTTCTCATGTTTATAATTTTTGAAACTAAAAAAGTTAATTATTGAAAAATTAGAAGAATTAATAGTTTTAATTTATGCTTTTCAGTTGTCGTTTGACAATTTACTTTTTTTAGTTGACTTTTTAACTATTTTAGTTTGAGACTTTTTACGAAAATATGTATAAAAAAATAGAGAGATAATATAATCCACAAAAGATAAAAAATGTGCTATTGTAGTTCACCCCAAACAAACCCAGAAAGTTTGTTTGGTTTAGCTTTTTTGATTTTTTTTGATTTTTGAGAGAGAAAATGTAAAATGATTATAATTTGGCTGTGATATTTTGGCCTCTTTTGGGTACTTGGCTTTTAGCCACGTTTGTGCGTTTGTAGCAAAAGTCAAAAGTTGCCTTTTTTGTATTTAAATACATTTAAGTAGTTGGATTTCAGCCAGTGATGAAATTACGATTCTACCCCTCATGGATCAAAATATGCTACATGGGTGAAGTTGTAAATATTTTAAATTGAATGGGGGTAGTTTGGTCTTTTTATTGTTATTTGACGGTATAAACAAATATTAATCAAAAAAATCAAAAATAACTTTTTACCAACTTCTCAAATCACTTGTTTAAAAAAAGCTAAAAGCTTGGTTAAAAGTCAAAATGTCACTTTTTACCATCTTTCCAAAACACCCCTTTGTCTTATTAACTTATTAACATATTTTGTCTTTTCTACTTTTTTAACCAAAAAACCCATTGCCAAATTTTGTTAACTTTCACATTTTGGCCTCCTTTAAAAACATGCTATTTTAGTAATTTTTTTGATTTTTTAAGCTAAAATATAAGGTAAAAAATTATATTATGTTTGGAATGAATTTTTGATCTTTTATGAAAAGATATGTAAAAAGTAGAGAAAAAAATCTTTAACTTTTTAGTATAAATTATTGACATTTTAAATTTTTTTAATAACTATTTAATTTTTAAACTAAAACGATAAATTATCAAAGGCGACCTGTGCTTGTATACTTTCTCTACTCAAACTTCTTTGATTTTGGAATATTCACAAATCCATCCCACGAGTGCACATGTGAGAGGGGCGAAGCATGAGATTGGACTCAGCTGATGACTAATAATAATTCACAAATACTAGTCCCAATTTGGAATGTTATGGGTATAAAATAAACACAATACAAAATTAAATTATACATATAGCTAAAAGTGTTTTGTATTAGGAAAGAGCTCTAGTTTACAAAGAGCACTAGTTCTAGTATTCTTATTTTATCATAACACATCAAAGTGGTGCGACGCCAGGTCCACGTGGTCCACCAAACTTTACCGTTCTGATTGTATTTCATTAAACTATCATACAATACTCAATTCAAATCTGATGATCTCACTTTCTTATTAAATTTTATATATTATTTCATGTATCAATATTGTAAATTCATGGCAAATTAATTTTAATTATAGTAGAGATAAAAAAAATAAGAGCAAAAAAATTAAGGGTGAAATAATCTACTCTTAAATACTAAAATACTTCTCTCTTTCAATTTCTCTCCTCTCTTTGTTTTTCTTCCCTCCCTGCCCTCACTGCCAATCACCCTCCCCTTTCTCCCTTGCCACCCCAGTACCTTCCCAACCACAATGACAACTCCAAGTCCGTTCTTGTCACCACCGCTATGACCACAAATAATTTTAAACTTATTTTTTAAACTCATGTCATTTTAAAAAATTATTTTTTAAAAACACAACTTTACCAAACATGACTTGAAAAATAACTTACATTTAACGGGAAAAAGTACATATGGGAGGTGAGATATTTATTAGAAAAAAGTGAGAATCTTGTGGGGTGCAACTCTTTTAGGTGTTTTTACACCCAAAAAAGTAAAAACTTACGCCCCATACATTTGTAATCATTTTCGGTTAAATATCTTGACTAGTAGTCGTTCCATTTAAGAAGTAAAAATAAGTTATGTAAAAACTTGACCTTGGGTTTTTTAAAAAAAAAAAAAAAACTCCTTCAATGCACACTAAATAAAGAAAGTTCAATTATTACTGAACATGGGATTGTATCAGTTGCATTTTTGGGTATAACAATGTTATATATCACTAAATTTTTATCATTAATATCACCATTAATGATGCAGAAAGCAAAAAAAAAAACAAAACTAAAACACAAAATGCATGTGACAATAAGTGAAACCCACTATCACATAATTAGAACAACCAGATCATTTTTCTTTTGGGTAAGATACATGATGCAGAATGTCATGAGTGAAAACCCTTAAAAGGCATCATTTTTCTTTTGGGTAAGATAGATGATGCAGAATGTCATGAGTGAAAACCCTTAAAATAAGTGCAAACAAAAAGGTGAGAATCTTGTGGGGTGCAACTCTTTTAGGTGTTTTTACACCCAAAAAAGTAAAAACTTACGCCCCATACATTTGTAATCATTTTCGGTTAAATATCTTGACTTGTAGTCGTTCCATTTAAGAAGTAAAAATAAGTTATGCAAAAACTTGACCTTGGGTTTTTTAAAAAAAAAAAAAAAACTCCTTCAATGCACACTAAATAAAGAAAGTTCAATTATTACTGAACATGGGATTGTATCAGTTGCATTTTTGGGTATAATAATGTTACATATCATTAAATTTTTACCATTAATATCACAATTAATAATGTAGAAAGCAAAAAAAAAAATTAAACTAAAACACAAAATACATATGACAATAAGTGAGATTCACTATCACATAATTAGAACAACCACTAATTCGTGGTCTGCATCATTTTTCTTTTGGGTAAGATAGATGATGCAGAATGTCATGAGTGAAAACCCTTGAAAGGCATCATTTTTCTTTTGGGTAAGATAGATGATGCAGAATGTCATGAGTGAAAACCCTTAAAAGAAGTGCAAACAAAAAGTCAAAATGTCATTTTAATTTGATGACTCTTCCAAGAGTGCTTTCTCTCCCTATCCTCTCATCCCTTCACTCACTGAAAACCTCATAAAAAGTGTGTGTGTGTGTGTGTAATGGGGGCCTAATGGCAGGTTGAGCTTTGTCTGGTATGGATGGCAATGGCATGCATGATCATTGATCAGCTAATCAACGAAGTACTAGCATTACAATACAATGGTTTTTTGTTGTATCCATGCTACTTAAGTATTCAAACAAACATATTCTGATCTCTCAAAACTTCTTTTTAAGTAAAAAGCTGTGTGTTTGATGTAGAAAAAAGTCATGAGGCAGACAGAAATCTAACCATCACTTTCACTTTTTTTCTCTGCTCCTCCTCTCTTATCTCTCAACTCTGATCTACAAAAAATGTTTGATGCTCTTTTTCTTCCCATCCCTTTGACCCCCTCTCTCTCGTTGGTTACATTTTTTTTTTCTTTTTTTCCTGCTCCTCCAATCACCACCCGCCACGTGTCTGTAGGAAGTTATGGAGTGATGAATGGAGAGGGTCTCTATCATGGCTCAATGCCATATAAGCTTGCTGGCTAGAATGTTAGAGCTCTGTGCCACTTTTTTAATTTCTTTTTTTGTCCTTTATAATCTTATTGCTCTCCTTTTTGCCATTTTTTAAAGAAATTTTATAAATTTATATATCATGCAAAAATGTACCAACAATAAGGAATGTACGTTCTTAACATATGTTGTAAGCCACACATTAATAATTTTTTTTTTTTTTTTTTTTTTATTATTAGACAACATGTGAACATTTATTATTTCAGTTGTTTTTTTGCCGCACACTTTGAGATATGAGGAAAAGATATAGTATTTTAATTTTAAAATCAAATATTAATAACATGGTGAATATTAATTTTTTTTTTAAATCTTAAAGATAAAAAAATTGATAAGATTTATAACAAGTATTACTGTAATAAAAATAATAGTAATTGAACTTTGACAGGGGTCACCCCATACATGAACTTTCTGACTAAAAAAACAAACCCACCACTCTAAAATTATATAAATGTAATATACCGAATTTTTTTTAAAAAAAAATACTCAGAATTAAAATCTATGATGTAGTCTTAAATAGTGTGATATGAACACTTGTAATGAATCTAATTTATATATTTAAAAATTTATGTATTTTTTTAGCTTATAGCATTAGATTAGAATAAAGGTAAAAAGGAAGTCAAATGTAGCATTAGCATTGATCAGAGACAACTAAGATAGTTTCAGAATGGAAGCAGCTTCTGGCCAGTCTTAGATCAAATTAGAGAGTATTGTTAGACTCATGGGGACCCATCACGGATCCTATTTCGATAATCCGAATCGTTGAATGTGTAAAACTCGTCGAGTACTATATACTTGTAAAAAATTACGTTAATCAGATATCGATAACTATGTGATCAAATCAGTTTTGTATAGAAAATAGACGGTGAACAAATTAATGATTGACAGAAAACTGATCCGATGAGATAGCCATCGATATCCGATCAACTAAATTTTTAGAAGTATATAATACTCGACGAGTTCTACATATTGAACAATTCAGATTATTGAAAAGAGATCCGTAATGGGCCTCTACGGACCTAACAACACTCTCCGATCCGATTTAGAACTAAAGGAAAGCTGCTCCCTTTAAGAATAATGTTATGAATAGTAAGGTCCAATTGCAAAGTAAGATGGTTGAGGAATAAAGTAGTAGAAAAAACAAACAAGCATAGACAAACACATTATTGAAGTCAAAAAAAAAGGCGGATCAATGAGAATATCCAAGCAGTCCTACACTCACCAATCTTTATAGCATAAAAAGAAAATATTTTGAGAGTCTGTGTGGAGAATCGCTGGTGAGGATCTTCTTTTGCTCTCAATGAGCAGGTGGTGCTGACCCTTTTAATCATAATGCTCTTATAGGAATATGAGAAAGTTATCGTAAAGCACAAAAAGATCTGATTTTTCTTTTATATGAGTATATATATTATTAGAGGTGCTAGTCAACCTTTACTTGAGAATATTGTTGGTTCTGTTTTAGTATACTCGTCTTTTTTTACTTAATTTAAAAGGTGTTTTCACAGTGTAGTGTTACATTGTCATACGAATTTGTGTTAAACATTGTCTCCAAAATCAATGTAAATATGATCTTATTTCTGATTTTATGTTAGGCATACAGCCTAGGTCTAATTTGATATATTGTTTGTTACGATTTAGCTAAATAGTTAATTTTTAATCTAAAAAGTGCTTTCACAATAAAAAAATGTCATGCACATATTTATCCAACTCGATATAGCCACGTAGTGTTGCTCGAGATTTGTGATTGGCAAATGCAATGAGGTTCATAATTTTATGTTAGTAATAAGAGCATCAGTAATGGATTAGTTAAATGTTGTGTTAGTGTCAGTTGTTAATTTTTGGTCAGCTCAAAACACTATTTTGTACTGCAATGGAGTTGCTAACTTGTGTGTTAGTGTCAGTTGTCAGTATTGTGTGTTAATTTGTGTGTTAACTATGATTACCATTTTAGCTAGCGAAAGAGAGAGGGGAGAGACGTGAGGAAGTGTTGTGGGATCGTCTGGCTAAATGTTCGGCCGATCATCTCCCCGAACGTCGGGACCCTTTAAGTAAAAATAAAAAAAATTGCAGTTGACCGACCGGACGTCCGACCATCTTCCTCTACAACTTTCACTATATATATATATATATTATTAACACATACTTTAACATATTCATTATACTACCACTCACTCTCTAAAATTAACAAACTCTTAACACATCTTAATACATATTTTTAGATATTACTTTTATCACTTTTTATTATATAATATACTTTTTTAACTATCCCTCCAAGAAAGTTAACATGATGCTGATGATGTGGTGAAGGGTTGATGTTAATTCCCATGCTAGTGCACACTGCAATATGGGTCCAAAATTGTCTCTTTGGTTGGACCCACTATCATCAATCACTCAAAACTGTACCCATGCTATACTACGTTAGCTGTGTAAATAATTTAAAAGTGCAACTTTTATAATTCCAAATAATGAATTATTATGATTTTTATGAATAATAGTATAATGTAAAAAATAAATAATACATTCGGATAAGTTATGCAAAACTTTTAAGTGATTTAAAATTGATTAAACATAAACTTATATCAATATTAATAGCAAAATGTTTTTTTCTTGACCATCTTTAAAATATGTTATATTCAGAATAATTGATCGGAATTCTAAATATATTTTTATAGGCAAGAGAGGACCAGCTTCCTAATATAACTATAACTATAACTATAACTATAACTCCACTAGGAGACTTGGAAACTGCTCTATATATTGACCAATCACTTATGGTTTAAGATATGGAACTATAAGCTAATTAAATCTATAATTCATATTACCATATCATGTGGGTCACCTTAATGACTAAACAATTAAATTTAGTCTTACATTCTCTCACTTGGCCCATATGATAACATACATCAAGATTTAATATGGTAAACATAAGGTGCACATATCAAACCTTACTTTAATTTGGTCATCATCATAATATTATTATTAAATAATTCAATAATGTCAATTATGGTGGTTCTACACTGTAACGCCCTCAAAATAATACATAAAACCCATCATTTTAGACATGCATTGATATAAAAGAAACCAACCATTTCTATTCATCAGAGTAATTCTTACAACTGTATTGCATGTTAACAACAAAAGCAAATGCCCTACGGGCTTACAGCTTTTCAAGTTAACACTTGGTTACAAAAAGGAGTACTAACTCAATACACATAGAGCCCTTGGCTTGAATTTACATGTAATACACCAAAAGAAAATAAACAAAACAATCTGCCTGCCTCTAGCCTCCCCAGCTATGCCCTTAGAGGTGGAATGCTACCTGTACCTGAAAATGATGTCCCATAAAGGGTGAGCCACAACCCAGTAGAAATATGCTAAACACAGTATGAGCAATGACTAAGACATTAGCAATTGATAAATGTTCAATTTCCATAAACCGATTCATAACCCATTTCCATTCCATTCCACTTTTCATTTCTTATCAATTTCACAATTTACATCAATGGCTCAGAACCTAGCCAATCACTTATATGAGACAATGACTCATATTAAATATTTCCCATTTTTACAATAGATAAACATACTAGTTGTATCAACATCTCAACAGATAAGCATACAAGCTGTATCCACATTTCAACAGATATGCATATTAGCTATATCAACACTTCCAATGATAAGCATATGAGCTGTATCAACACTTCCAAAGATACGCATATGAGCTATATCAACACATTATCTGACAAGCATATGAACTGTATCAGTGGAGTCCATCCCCTATCTTCTTCCAAACAACATCCGGTTTAGAGGTCCATCCCCTATCTCCCCCTAAACCGTAGAGTACATCCCCTATCTTCTCCCACACACACAGCGTATATACACAAAGGTCATATACACAATCAATCAATACATAACGTTAATGTATTCTATCAACCGTCATACTCTATAACTCATCCAATTGATTAGTTTTAGTTTGCCTAATCATCATGCATTGTCTACAACAATCAAAACTACCCTCCACCGGTAGCCCAAGCAATTATTTCTAAACAGATAATAAAAGCTCCAACAGATAAAATATCAATGTTTTTAAAAGTGAGCGATTTATAAATCCAACTCGATCATTTCACAACATAATGAGCCAATTTCATTATTTCCAACTCAATTCCATAAGTCCACATTTTTTTCCAAATTAATTATACCAATTAATTTATCCAACAAATTAGGGTTTTTCACCCCATTTCCCAATATTGACCCAATGGCCTATATATCAACAACCAACAACAAAATCATTATTTTGAAACCCAAAATATATATTTAAGAATCAAAATAAGAAACCCTCGTTTATGCCCTTTTGAAACCCTAAGTCCCAAAATCAACCAACTGCAACACTTTATCAAAACTATCAATAATCTATGTCGAAGACCATAATAGTGAGTAGGAATCCCTACCTCAAAAGATGACACCCAACGAAGAAGAT
>NW_021029055.1:344902-368622 GCF_004153795.1 Camellia sinensis | reverse complement strand
ATATTCCCATATAGGGTGAGCCACTGCCCAGTAGAGATATGCTAAACATAGTATGAGCAATGACTAAGACATTAGCAATTTATAAGTGTTCAATTTCCGTAAACCAATTCATAATCCATTTCCATTTCATGACCACTATGTTCATGTTTCATTTCAATTTCCATTTCTTATCAATTTCACAATTTACATCAACGGCTCAGAACCTGGCCAATCACTTATATGAGACAATGACTCATATTAAATATTTTCCATTTTTACAATAGATAAACATACTAGTTGTATCAACATCTCAACAGATAAGCATACAAGCTGTATCCATATTTCAACAGATATGCATATTAGCTATATCAACACTTCCAATGATAAGCATATGAGTTGTATCAACACTTCCAAAGATACGCATATGAGCTATATCAACACATTATCTGACAAGCATATGAGCTGTATCAGTGGAGTCCATCCCCTATCTCCTCCCAAACAACATCCGGTTTAGAGGTCCATCCCCTATCTCCCCCTAAACCGTGGAGTACATTCCATATCTCCTCTCACACACACAGCGTATATACACAAAGGTCATATACACAATCAATCAATACATAACGTTAATGTATTCTATCAACCGTCATACTCTATGACTCATCCAATTGATTAGTTTTAGTTTGCCTAATCATCATGCATTGTCTACAACAATCAAAACTACCCTCCACCGGTAGCCCAAGCAATTATTTCTAAACAGATAATAAAAGCTCCAACAGATAAAATATCAATATTTTTAAAAGTGAGCGATTTATAAATCCAACTCGATTATTTCACAACATAATGAGCCAATTTCATTATTTCCAACGCAATTCCATAAGTCCACATTTTTTCCAAATTAATTATACCAATTAATTTATCCAACAAATTAGGATTTTTCACCCCATTTCCCAATATTGACCCAATGGCCTATATATCAACAACCAACAACAAAATCATTATTTTGAAACCCAAAATACATATTTAAGAATCAAAATAAGAAACCCTCGTTTATGCCCTTTTGAAACCCTAAGTCCCAAAATCAACCAACTTCAACACTTTATCAAAACTATCAACAATCTATGTCGAAGACCATAATAGTGAGTAGGAATCCCTACCTCAAATTCGGAGCTCAAAGGAGGAAGATGACGAAACTCAACGTGCTCCAAAACTCAAAATTTTCGGATTAAGGTAAAGCCCTCGACGATCAACCCAACTTTTGTAAAGACCAAAGGTGAGGAAAACACCCTAGCTAGATCAATACTTAGAGAGAAGTTATGGTTTTAGAGAGAGGAGCTCTCAAATGGCTTTTTAGAAAGTAAGAGAGAGAGAGAGTGTGTAAAAAGTGATTTTAAAAAGTCCAGCTGCCAATTGATATACGACATTCCCGCTCGAGCGGAGAACACAACGCTCGAGCGTTAAGAACAAAAAACTAGGTACGCTCGAGCACAAGAAGGCCCGCTCGAGCGTCAAGACACAAGAATAAAGTACATCCGCTCAAGCGCGAAAACCAATCTGCTCGAGCGTAAATTTCCCCCTCCCAGAACTTATACCCAGAAAGTGCCACCCGCTCAAGCGCCAACAAACCCGCTCGAGCGCTACTGCTCGAGCGTAAAGAAACCCGCTCGAGCGTAAAAATCACACCTGCAGAAGTTTTGCAGGGACACGAAATACTGGGGGTGTGCAATCCCCGCTCGAGCGCAAGAAGACCCGCTTGAGCGGACCGCCTAAAAACTGGACAACAAGGAATTGAAACCAAGACCTAACCAACCTGTAACAACCCTGTCCAAAACATCCTAAAACTCAATCAAACGGAATTAAAGGACGACAACAAGATAGATACAACTACCAACTTCACGGAACCGAGTCCGGAATACAACAGAACAGTAAAGGGACAACCGGGATCGCTATATACACTAATAGTGTGACATAGTCCATTTCATGTACCACAACACTAGTAACTAGTTTAATATAGTTCTTAAGTGATGAGTGTATTTAAAAGGTCTAATAATGTTGTTTTTTTTTTATTATTTATTATCAAAAATTATTCTTGTTATCATTCATTCATTCATTCTTATATATGTACGTACAATATTCATAACAAGAAATATTCATAACAGGAAATATATCAGAAACACAGTTAATGAGATCTCAATGTGTCAAATAACGCAATCAATCTTAAACAACTGTTATGGATTACATTCAAGACCCATTCAATTGGCAAGTTTCTTTATTGTCTTTAAGAGTAATCCCTTTATCAATATATCTACACTTAAAAGTTATATACTTATGTGATTTATGGACACTTTTTGTTTATGAAATTCTTTTTTAATGACAAAATATTTCAATTCTATGTGTTTAACATCATTAGAATACTTGTCATTCTAAAAAAATAAAACAATTGCGAAATTGTCACAATAAATTCTTAACGACTTGGTAACAAGAGTTGACAATTTCTAGTCCTGAGATAAAGTTTCCTAATAACAATTCATAAATTGTGATCTCTAAGCACACCACAAATTCAACTTTCATAGGAGATATTTATTATAGTTCATTTCACATTTTTCATGATATTTCTTCTTCACATAATAAGAACAAATTATCGAAAGTGAACTTTTCTACTATCAATTCATCCTCCAAAGTCTAAATTTAAGTAACTAATCGATTCAAAATTATTAGACTTCATAAATGTGAGCAAATAATCTTTTATTCATTATGATTACCTTATCACTTCTTTACCTGAGCATTAAATTTTTTACAATAAATGTATAAAGAATCGTTTCCACTCTAATTGATTTTATAAAAATTTTGCATAAGACTGGATTTATTTCATTTCGGAATATGGATAACTTTATATTAATATTCTTTCATATAGAATCTCTATAGAACTTTTAATGTGTACCTTCTGACTCTCAACAATTCATGTGATTCATTTAGAAAATATTTCAATTTCTATCATATAAGTTGTCTCACTAATATATTTCATTTCTAAGTTCTTAAAGAGAATTTTCTTAATTCGTGCAACAAATCACATACATTATTGACAAGCAAAATATTATTAATGTGACGCCCCAATTTCTACTCTAAGGGTTAGGGTAACGTCACGAAAGAGTCCTTTAGTCAATAGTCATGTAAGATCCCAGGAAGGTCGAAGAAGTCAATATAGCCTTCCTTCTAAGTCCCACCACCATAGATAGCAAGCTATCTTTTTGATAGATCTTAAAATGTATGAAGATAAGGTCTCATAAGTAACACGGAGGCAGGCATAGGATTACAAAAGCAAATAATAATTACAGTGTTGCAAATCTTACAAAACGAGTTCCGTTATTATTACAATCCAAAAAATAAATAAAAGCACGAATAGACTCGTAAGCAAAATGGCTTCTAATTTTCTCTAAAACAGACACAAGTCTTCAAAGGACTATGGCTCTTCGTCGGCCTTGTGTGTTTCTTTGATACCTGGCATGAAACCCCATGAGCTTTGAATGCCCAGTAAATGCACACACACTTCATCTATTTTTCCTAATCTAATACACTATAGCAATTACAATAATAGGAGAAAGAAATATGATATTCAAGTAAATAATAAGGGTTACAATGTTAGTTGTTAGTAGTCCAAAAATCCCCCAATGAGATTTCATCCTTCCAACCACAAGAATCAGACAAGGATTATTCGGTACGCCCCCTCTCTTGCTATTTTGTAGACCATACTCCAGATGCCTATCAACGGTTACATACCGCGTAACGCCAACAGAGGACCTCAAAAAAGACGGTAAAATAAGGGCCTTGCCTATTCGCTCCTTACACCAAATCCACCTAAGGTCCGAATACAACCGTTCTGTTCAAGGGTTCTGAAACAACCACTTGCACTAGACTTTAACTTTCAAAGGAAACACGTCTTGCTAACCAATTCAATTTAAACATAACATTATCTCATAACAATACTCATGTGATCGAAACCCCATTAGCCACCCCATTAAGTTCTCCGTTTAGATTAATGTTTTAAGTTAGTTAGCACGAGTAAATAAAAAAAAAAAAATTTGCATATCTATGAGCATCATCAAAGGACTAAAATAAAAGGTATGTAACCATGACATATGTAATATCATACCAAGACATGATCATAAACTAATAAGTACATTCATGAAGATAAGAGCATAGAACACCAGTGCAAAAATAAATTTTCAAATTTTGTACCATTTAAGGATTAAAATCAAAATAACCATTTTAGATTTTTACTGAGCTTGGCCTTCCTATGGTTCGTAGAAACTTTTATCTAGTTTTCAGTGTTAGGGAAAATATGTGATTCCCCACAAGTAAATCAATCAATGGGAATAAAAACTAATGCGAAAAAATTAAATCAAAGACAACACAAGAATTTACGTGGTTCCCTCAATGTGAGGTACGTCCACGGGATCGAAATTCGATTCCACTATCAAGCAAATAAGTTCCAAACGATTACAAACGAGACACTAATGGTCTCATAAAATCACCCTTAGGTGAATTCCAAATAATCACAAATAAACAAAGAGGAAAGACCTCACCAAATAGATGAATAAAGATCTTCAGAACCAGAGTTGTAGAAGATCCAAAATAACGAACCAACACTAACCGAAGATGCCCCAAACCAAGCTTCAAAAAACCAAAATTGAACCAATATGTAAATCTTCGGCACTGTTACCGAAGCAATGTAATAGTATGGCTGCTGCACACACTTCACCTCTGGGGCAAACAAATTAATTAGGCCACTGCTGCCACTTCACCTACGGCACACACAAAACAATATATATATATATATATATTGTGAATCTAGGGTTTTGTAATCAAATCCTAATTGTTACCAAATTAGATTGGGTCTCCACAAATATAATATATAAAAATATATTATACTAAACCAAGCCAAATTAAAACTCTTTTAATAAATCAATTGGGTCCCACACTCCAATAAGGAGGTATACCCAACATCCACAACATTTTTTCGAAAATGGGATAGATTTTCTAGATTTTTAGTTATTCAAGAAACATTCCAGCGCTGTCCCGATTTGTTGATCGTTATGAAAATCGAATTTTCTTTCAAACCGCTCACTCTTTTTCAATAAAGCCAATTTTACCTAAAATCTAACCCTTCAAGGAAGTTTTTGACGTAAAAATGAGGTCAAGGAAATTTTTTTACAATTTTCTAAATTTTTCGCAAGTTGGCTGAAAAACTGATTCTTTGAACACATAGCTTGAAACAAGAGAGAAGGTAAGAAAAGAGGACAACAAAGGATAATTTTTTCACTTGTTTTATAATAAAAACATGCTAAATAGTATATATTAAACTCAAAAATTTGGATTTCCCTTTAGAAATTATGAGAGATAGGTGTAGAAAAAGATAGTTTTGTACCGATTTAGAGAAAACACAAGTAAGGGTGGAATAAGGCTTAATTCTTTTTATTTTTAACACAAGAACACCATTACAACACATCTAAAAATAATATTTCAAACCTCTACTAACATATATTTGAAAAAGGAAAATAAAAGAGATAGTTGTATTGTGGCTTACTTGGAGTTAGATGAAATGCATGCACAATTTTCTCCCATTTTCCTCTCCTCCATTACCAAGGTTCACTCACTTTCTCTTCTTTTTTTCCCTCAACCGAATGTGTAGGTGTATGAATGTATGAGATGTGTAACATGTGGAGGGTAGTGGTGTTTTTATAGAAAAGAAATTGTGTGAATTGTCTAAAATGCCATTGATCAATTCAATTGAATAGTTCTTTAACTTAGTTGGAATATAATGAAATGAATTGTGATTATGACTTTAATTATGTACTTAAGCATGATTGAAGGAGAGAAACAGATATAGACAGAATATTGTACTCCAGCAACTATTTTTTGTTTAGATCTAGTTGGATCTCATGTAGATTTACTCAGATTTGATGTAGATCTGAGTAGATCTACTTATATTATTCATCGGAAACTCATCTCTTTCGCCGTCGGTAAGGGTGAAGTAAGGAGTTAATGGTCGGTGGTTACCGGTGAACCCCCAAGCAATGATGGTCGTCAGTCATCGGTGACTATATATTAGAAAGAGAAAGAGAACAAGTAAGACATGGTCGCTGGTCACTGAAAATCATGAAAAGAAAGAGGTAAAGAAAAATAAATGCACAGAAAATAATGAAAAAGAAAAATACATAGTGGACTTTTAAGAGTATTCAAAAGGTTATGAGACTAAATCGACTTATCTTCTTTTAAATAGGACTTCCAAGTAATTTGCCCTCAATAATAATATACAAACAATCAATGGCGGACATAAATTAAAATCATTAATTTTATTTAATGAAAAATCATGATGTTCTCTAACCAGTGCTTTGATACTACATATAAATAATTTTATGGTGTTATACATATAACAACCTTCATAATCCAAAATTGTGAACTATCATGATTTTCACAAATAATAACATAATGCGAAAAATAAATAAAATATCCGAATCAATTATGTGAAACTTTCAAGTGATCCCAAAATTGATTAAATATAAACCTAATATCAATATTATTGGAAAAAAGGTTTCTCTCTATTGACCCTCTTTAGAATACATTATATTTAGAATAATTGATGGGATCTAAATATATTTTTATAGGTAGAAGGAAGACCAGCTTTTTAATATAACTATAACTCTACTTGCTCATCGAAGTAGAAGACTTAGAAACTGTAGGAACAATCTTCTATGTAAAATAAATAAGGGCAAATTACATATACCCCTCTCGAGATTTGGCTAAATTACAAATATGCCCCTGAGGTTTGAGAAATTTCAAATTTCCCCCTGAATGCTATATTTGCATAACAAATTAGGGGGTAATTTGTTATGAAATTTAAATCTCAGGGGGCAAATTGTTATGAAAATACAAACCTTACGGGGCGGGATGTAATTTTTGAAACCTCAGGGGGTATTTGTAATTTAGCCAAACCTCAAGGGAGGTATATGTAATTTGCCCTTAACTTGAAACAAATCAAACAAATAAAAATAAATTACTTATAGAATTTATTTTACCGAAATGAATAAGTACAAAAATAGATCAAGTCCAGTATGTGACACTCTGTCCTTAAGATAGATTCACCCCGCTACGGTGCTTACGGATAAGTGGCGTCTATCTTCCAGAATACAATGATCTACACAGATTGTATTAGCACTCAAAACAATCTGTTTCGGCGAACTAGAACCTGTGTTCTATACTCTCAAATATTTCTCTAAAAACTAGAATCAAGAATAATGCAAAGAGAGAACAAAACTGGGAAAACAAATGAATTTTCTGGATCTAAAAATCTACTGGAAAGGTCTTCTATTTATAGGAAAATTGGTGACTCTAGGACAGATCTGAATAGATAGGTTCTCAAACCGAACAAGTATGATTTTGAAATGAACAAATCTGTTGCAGAACAAAACATATGCAAACTGTTTGAACCTTCTGGAGCAACCTGTTTGAACATGCTGGACCGAATAAGGCATTGTTATGGACCGAAAATTTGAATTCAAATTTCGCGCAAAAATTTGAATTAATTTCGTTTAGAAAAAATAATTTCCTCGCAAGAATTTGAAAAAATTCAAATAAATTTTGTTCAAAAAATTAATGTTAGGACCCAATCCACAACCTGCACCTCACACCCAAACCCAGCCCAGCTCGGCTGGACGGACGGACGGAGGCCGTGCGTGCACGCATGTGTGGTGGTTTGAGCCAAGACTCACTTTGTCCATAACCTCTCCCTTCTACAAACGTGGAGTTCCCCTTGGGGCCTAACCCAAGTTTGTCCACCTAGAGTTTATATACATACACAAGCTCTCTTAAAGTTTTAATATGGGACAATCCATTTCAAGGAAACCCACATTTACTTCTTCAATTTCCTATTCCACGAACCTGAAAACGACGTCAACTTCTCATTCACTCATAAATGGTTTTGACGAACCGTCTTCACCGTGTGACTTGCCATGCAGCAAGGAACACGTAATCTCCTAGACCCATCTCAAAAGACGTGTGGGCCCTACTCAAATTTGGGCTCAAAGTTGGCCCAAAATAAGCCTATATATAAAACTATATGTTTCCAACAATCCCCCACATGAATGAAATTTGACTGAGAGAGAATGCAACAACATGATCTAATTACAAAGAGTACATAAATTGAAAATATTCTGTGAAGGATAGGTGGCTTTTGGCTTTGAACTTTTCCTTGTGAGACACTATCGGATTACTACCTAACTAGTGAATATTATGTCTTGAACTGTTTAACCATTTGTGTAAACTAAGACAATAGAACTCACACAATATATTACCAGACACAGTTTAGTTCTCATTATTGTGTTCATTTTGGCCCTGAACAACCTGGTCTTTCATGAGTTCTCTAAAGACTTGTAGCCCTTCACTAATCTCATAGAGCCGGCCTAGTTCTCACTCGTATAGGTGAATCTTATGAAGAGTATCCTGCCTTACTCCACTAGGTATTCCTAGATATAAGAATCATTAAAGTATTACTTAACCTAAAACGCTGCAGATATCACTATTTTATCATAGAAATGGGTAGAAGTTTGACTCTCTAGTGATCCTTATGAGTCATACACAACTCGGTTGTCCCTTTGAACCTAGATCTTAGGATATCCAGTCAACTAGGTTGTGTTGCCGTTGTGGTAACTCTTATTTAATAGGCTTAAGTCCCATTCCCCTCGATGAATTCTCAACTAACTCTCTTGCTAACCCTTTGGTTAGTGGATCAGCTATATTGTCTTTAGACTTCACATATTCAATGGAAATAATTCCATTAGAGAGTAGTTATCTCAGGATGTTATGTCGACGACAAATGTGTCATAACTTACCGTTATACATATGACTCTGTGCTCTACCAATTGCTGATTGACTATCACAATATATGTAAACAGCAGGCATCGATTTTGGCCACATTGGAATATCTTCAAGGTAGTGATGAAGCCATTTTGCTTTTTCCCCAGCTTTATCTAAAGCTATAAACTTTGATTCAATAGTAGACCTAGCAATGCAAGTTTGTTTGAAAGATTTTCAAGATATAGTCGCCCCACCAAATATAAAGACATATCCACCGGTGGATTTTAAGTCTCTAGTATCCAGTTTGCATCACAGTATCCTTCAAGTAATGTTGGATATCTAGTATAATTTAGCCTAATGTTACAAGTAAATCGGAGATATCTTATAATCCTTATAATTGTTTTCCAGTGTTCTACTTCTGAATTACTCGTATATCTACTTACTACATAAGCTATATCCAGACGAGTGTAATTCATCAAGTACATTAAGCTTCTAATAATTTGGGCATACTCTAATTGAGAAATACTTTCCTATACATACTTAGAAAGAAATAAATTAACATCCACAGCTGTTCTAACAAAATGATCATCATCTTTGCTAAATTTATCAAGTATTTTCTCAATGTAATGTGATTGTGACAAAGTATAACCTTTTAATGTTTTGGTAATTTTCATACTAAGAATTACATCAACAATCCCTATGTTCTTCATGTCAAATTGTTTGTTCAAGATTTTCTTGGTAGTTTTAATCATGTCATTATTACTACCTATGATGAGCATATCATCCACATAAGGACATAGTATAACATAACCGTTGTTTGTGTTTTTAATATAAACACATTTGTTACATTTGTTAATTTTAAATCCATTTGACATCATCGCCTTGTCAAATTTTTCATTGCATTATTTTGGCACTTGTTTTAAACCATATAATGATTTAACCAATTTACACACTTTCTTTTCTTTTCCTAGAATAGAAAATACTTCTAGTTGTTTCATGTAAATTTCTTCATCTAACTCACTATTTAAGAAAGCTATTTTAACATTCATTTGATTAATTTCTAAATTGTACGAAGATGCAATGACAATTAGCATTCTAATAGATGTTATTCTAGTGACTGGTGAGTATGTGTCAAAGTAATCAAGACTTTTTTTTTGTCTATATCCTTTAACCACAAGTTTTGCCTTGCATTTTTCAATTGATCTATCCGCTTTTATTTTTCTCTTGAAAATCCACTTGTACCCAAGAGGTTTACAACTTGGTGGCAAATCTACCAATTCTCAAGTGTGATTTTGCAGGATGGATTCAACTTCACTATCTACAGCTTCTTTCCATGAAGGGGTATCAGGACTGGACATAGCTTCTTTAAAAGTTAAAGACACATTTTCTAACAATAATGTTAGAAAATCTGAACCAAAAGGTTTTAAGGTTCTAGCACGTTTACTACGCCTAGGTTCCTCTTCCTCATTTTGATCTATCTCTTACTCTTGTTCTTGATCATGACTACTAATAGTATCATAAGATCTTTTATTAGTACTAGTCTCTTGTCTAGTTTTATTAGGTAATATATTTTCAAAGAATGATGCATTCCACGATTCAATTATAGTATTTACATGTATTTCAGAATGTTCTGACTTATGAATCAAAAACTAATATGCACTACTATTCTTGGCATAGTCACTGAATATGCAATCAATAGTTTTAGGACCTATCTTAGTATTTTTAGGACTAGGAATAGCTATTTTAGCCAAATACCCCCACACTTTTAAGTATTTGTAGAATGGTACTCTCCTATGTCACAATTCATAAGGTGTTTGATTCACTTTCTTTCGAGGTACTTTATTAAGAATATAATAGCAGAAAGTATTGCTTCCCTCCACAAGTTCTGAGGCAATCCAGAACTTATTAACATGGCATTCATCATTTCTTTTAAAGTCTTATTTTTCCTTTCAGCAATTCTATTTTGCTGAGGTAAATAAGGAGTGATGGTTTGATAAATTATTCTATGTTCTTTACAAAACTCACCAAAAAGTAATTCATATTCACTACCTCTATCACTTCTAAGTTTTTTAATTTTCTTACCAAGTTGATTTTCAACTTCATTCTTATATTGAATGAAAAGTTTCCAAAGTTTCATCATTGGTTCGAATTAAATAAACATACCTATAGCTAGAATAGTCATCTATGAAAGTGATAAAATATTTTTTTCTCACCTCTAGTTTGAATTGATTTAAAATCACAAATGTTACTATGAATTAATTCAAGTGGTTTCGTACTTCTTTCAATGGAATGAAAAAGAAGTTTTAATTAATTTTGCATCAACACAAATTTCACATTTATGATTTTAATCAGTGTCAAACTTAAGTAAACATTCCATATTAATTAATCTACACAAAGATCCATAATTAACCTGTCCTAATCTACCATGCTATAAATTTGAAGACTCAAACAAGTAAGAAGAAGATGTATTATTATTAATAACAGAGGGGACAACAGTCATTACATTTAGTTTGAAAATGCCATCAGACATGTAACATTTTCCTACATACATCCCGTTTTTGGTAACTACAAACTTGTCACTTTCAAAAACTAGCCTAAACCCATTTTTACTCAACAGAGATCCGGAGACTAGATTCTTGCGAATGTTCAGTACATGCAGTACATTGTTGAGAGTGAGTTCCTTTCTAAATGTCATCTTCAGAATAATATTTCATTATCCTTTAACTTTAAAAGTTGAGGATTTATCCATAAAAAGTTGTTCGTTGTTGTCCACCATAGAATACGATGTGAATATCTCTTTGTCGGCACAGATGTGACGAGTAGCACCAGTGTCCACCAACCATTCTTTAGGATTTTCGACAAGGTTTGCCTCAAAAACAATTACAGAAAGATTTATGCCACCTACACCATTGGAAATTTTGTCCACTTCGGTCATATTGGCTTAAGCAGGCTTCTTGCTTGATCTTCCTTTGCCTTTAAGTTTGCTATGGAAATCTTTGGCCCGATTTGCCATTAAACTTGTATTTCTTAGTTTCCCCTCCTTTAGAGCCTTGTGCGAAACTTTCTCCAGCATACTTTTGTTTCTTTAGTTTTAGAACATGTTCCACCACATTTGCCTTAGACTCCATTGGATGCTTACCAGTCCACTTCTCAGAATTGCGGTTGTTCTCCTCAATCCTCAAACGCACAATTAATTTCTCTAAAGTCATTTCTTTGTGCTTATGTTTGAGGTAGTTCTTGAAATCCTTCTAGCCTTGTGGTAATTTTTCAGTTAAGGAAGCAACTTTGAAGGATTAATTGAGAGACATACCTTCTGCATAAATGTCATACAGAATGAGTTGGGGATCTTGAACTTGGCTGATCACAGTCTTAGAATCAATCATCACAAAATCCAGGAATTTGCCAACCACAAATTTCTTTGAGCCAGCTTCTTCTGTTTCGTACTTTTTCTCCAAAGACTCCCAAAGTTCATTTGCCGTCTTAATAGGGCTGTAGATGTTGTATAATGTGTTGTCAAGTCCGTTCAAGATGTAGTTTTGGCAAAGGAAATCAGCATGTTTCCAAGCATCGACCACAACAACCATTTGCCGGTCGATTTCATCCTCTTTCAGAATAGGAGCATCCTCACGGAGAAACCGTGCCAAGTTGAGAGTATTAAGATAGCATTTTCTACTGCCATCTTTTATAATTAGTTCCTAAGAACTTCTCTGGCTTCTTACCGTTATTTGCTGGCATAGTCACAACAAGATGAGAGGTTGGAGCAATTGCAGCCACCAAAACAGTACTTGTTTGAGCATTAGTTTCAGTAGCCATGAATTTTAAATTATAAAACAAAATTAGAATTAGAATTTTATACTACACAGAAAATTAAACCATAAACACATAATTTAATTCTGTAAAAATAAAAGAAACAAGAATTGTAACTTTTATTTTTAATTAATTTGAAAATAAAAATTTTATTTAAACAAATTAATTCCACACAGAAAAATATTTCTGTAACACTTCAAAAATTAAAATACTAAAAATAGAATTTTAATTAATGAAAATTCAGAAATTATTTATGAAAATCAAAATTAATTTCTAACTAACTTCACAAATAAATATTCTAAATTGTTAATGACTACAGTATATTACTACTAGTTGTCAAAGAAAATAAACAGTATATAACTATTATTTGTATTTTCCAACCAGAATATTATTTTGTAAACGCACAGAAAATTAATTTCTGTAAGCAGAAAAAAAGGAAACAAGTGAAAAATCTTGTTTAAACAGAATAATTTGAATCTGTCTTAAGATTGTAGGAACAATCTTCTATATAAAATAAATAACTTGAAACAAATCAAACAAATAAAAATAAATTACTTACATAATTTATTTTACCGAAATGAATAAGCACAAAAATAGATCATATCGAGTGTGTGACACTTTGTCCTTAAGACAGATTTGCCCCGTACGGTGCTTACGGATAAATGGCGTCTATCTCTCATGATACAATGATCTACACAGATTGTATTAGCACTAAAAACAATCTGTTTTGGCGAACAAACCTATGCTCTATACTCACAAATATTTCTCTAAAAACTAAAATAAAGAATAATGCAAAGAGAGAACAAAACTGGGAAGACAAATAAATTTTCTGGATGTGAAAATCTGCTGGAAAGGTCTTCTATTTATAAGAAAATTGGTGACTCTAGGACAAATCCAAACAGATAGGTTCTCAAACCGAATAGTTATGATTTTGAAATGAACAAATCTGTTGCAGAACAAAACAGGTGCAAACTTTTTGAACCTGCTGGACCAGAGGAGGCACTGTTATGGACCGAAAATTTGAATTAATTTCGTTTAAAAAAATAATTTTCTTGCAAGAATTTGAAAAAATTCAAATAAATTTTGTCCAAAAAATTAATGTTAGGACCCAACCCACAATCTACACCCGGCTCGGCACAACCGGACAGACGACGACGCCGCGTGTGTGGTGGTTTGAGCCAAGGCTCACTTTGTCCATAACTCTTCCGTTCTACAAACTTGGGGTACCCCTTGGGGCCCAACCCAAGTTTGTCCACCTATAATTTGTATACATATACAAGCTCTATTAAAGTTTCAATGTGGGACAATCCATTTCAAGAAAACTCACATTTACTTCTTAAATTTCCTATTCCATGAACCTGAAAATGACGTCAACTTTTCATTCACTCATAAATAGTTTTGACGAACCGTCTTCACCGTGTGACTTGCTATGCGGCAAGAAACACATCACCTCTTTGGACTCACCTCAAAAAACGTGTGGATGTCATTCAAATTTAGACTTAAAGTTGATCCAAAATAAGCCTATATATAAAATCATATTTTTTCAATTGTGGGGATGTATTTTCTGAATACCAACACGTGGCATGGTGACGCCGACGTGTCAGCCGAGGTGACTCCACATATTGACCATTCAGAAAATGACTTATGATTTAAGATACGAAACTATAATTTTATTAAATTTATAATTTATATTATTATATTATATGAATTACCGTAATAGCTAAATAATTAAATTTTAGTCTTACAAAATGTCCTCCTTGAGGAGGAGTAGTGCTTGTTTTGGTAGTGATGTTTTTTCTTTTATCCTTATATTTCAAAGAGGGTACAGTATTATTACAAGTTTCGTCGGTGTTTGTTGATAGAGTTTGGGGGTTGGTACATTACAACTCATGAGACTGGTAAAATATACTACTCTCTACACCCCCCGCAAACAAATTACAAACTATTTGGTTTTGGACCCATATTATTGTGGGGTGTGGTGGTGTTGTCCTTCTTATGATCTTGTCAGTTATATTTGTCACAAGATCAAACTAGTGGAGATTTGGTTGTATCCTTAAATATAGTAAAATGATTTCATATCAACATATTAATATCACAAATACATTTTGATTCTTGATTTATGTGGTCAAAAATCTAAATTAATCAAATTTACTTATGTTAACAAATTATTACAAAAATCAAAAAAATAAAATTGTACGTGTGTAAATGTTTTTTAACTAAGATCTTGTTTGGGAAAAAGTTATTTTAATAATTTTTTAACTTTTTTACGAAAAAGAAATACAAAAAAATAGAGAAAATGATATGACAATTTATAATGACATTTTGACTTTTTAATTAAAATTTGTAATTGTCATTAGTTCAAGACAATCAAATTTTGAGCTCTAAATATAGAGCTCTAGGGGGATCTCTAATGAGTTGGCCCTCCCAATGATGTGATGGTTGTGTCTGTCTTTTTTTTTTTTTTTTTTTTTTTTTTTTCTCTCATTAGAGCTCTGCCTACTTTTGGTGCTCTTAAACATTTTTGTATAAGGAAACTAGCTGTCATGGATATGAACATATACAATATATATTTAAGGTCCAGCTTGTCTCAAGTTGAGATCAAGACTGGACCCGTCCAGTTCGACCTATGGGGCCCATTTTTTGGACCCGTTTTGATAATCCGAACCGTTTAATGTGTAGAACTCATCGAGTACTACATGCCTGTAAAAAATCACGTTGATCGGATATCAATAGCTATGTGATCAAACCAGTTTTGTATAAAAAAAATGGACGGTGAAACAATTAACGGTTGATAAAAAACTGTATTATACATATAGCTATCGATATCCGATCAACATGGTTTTTTACAGGCATATAGTACTTGACGAGTTCTACACATTGAACGGTTCGGATTATCAAAATGGGACCCGTGGTGGGCCTCCAAGAGCCCAACAGCACGGTCCAGTCCGATCTTAGACTGGACCAAAGCCACTGCCTAAAAATATATATATATATGAATACAAAAATTACTAACAAATTAAAAATAAAAAATACTCATAAATTACCAAGATTTTACATGATTTGTTGGTATGATCTACTGTTAAAAAATTTATTCATCTATATAAATTCTGTGTAAAGTTCAATGATGAGAATGAGCAGTAGATATAGGATGAATTTCGTGCCAATATTGGCCTATTTTGGTATCTGAGTTAAACTTTTTTTTTTTTTTGGTCATATTATTTCTCTATCTTTTTATATTTTTTTTTTAAATTAAAAATAATTAAAAAATTAACTTTTAACCCACTTTTCAAAATAATTCAATTATACTCTTTTTATTTATTTATTATTTATTTATCTATACTATATATTAAGTAAAAGGAGATTTTTAACCACAAGGCCTGTGGAAGTTTCAATATCCTAATCTAAATTTTCTAAATTTCTTATTAAAAAAAAAAGTCAGCATTTATTGATTTGGCCAAAATCCCCTTATTAGCATTTATTAACTTTTTTCAATCCATATGTCTTTCCACATGCCTGCATTTATTAGTTTAGTCAAAATTTCTTGATTAGCATTTAAAATCCCCTCATACAAATCATTATAGATATAATCCGTATATAGTTACTGTAATATCCTTTTCAACTTCTCCTATATACTATGGTTAATGATAAGATTGTTAAATTATTTTTATAAAAAAATTTAAAAAACATAATCTATATATTAAAAAAAATCTAAAACAAATGTAAATATTTATAATTATCCCATGCATAGCACGGGTGACAGGCTAGTATCTATATTAAGGAAAAATGAATTTCTAACCCCCAAGTCTTGTGGGAGCTCCAATATCCCAATCTGAATTTTTTTAATTTTTTATTTAAAAAAAAAAAATCTCAACATTTATTGATTTGGTCAAAATCCCCTGATCAGCGTTTATTAACTTTTTCAATCCATATGTCTTTCCACATGTCTGCATTTATTGATTTGGTCGAAATCTCCAGATCAGTATTTAAAATCTCGTCGAACAAATAATTTTAAATACAACTCGTGCATAGTTACTACAGTATCATTTTTAACTTCTGCTATACACTATGGTCAGTGATAAGATTGTTAAATTTTTTTTATAAAAAAATCTTAAAAGGTTTTAAGGATAAGACAGCAATGGGAAAATGACACGCCTTTTATATATGTTTGTCGTTTGCCTAAACCTAGTTAAGGATTGATGAATTATTTGGGGGATAGAAATGGCAAGGTAAAGTGACCACTCAGCTACTCAAGATAAAGTGACCACTCAGCTACTCAATCACAGCTAAATAAAACTCTATATAGTTGGTAGTGTAAAAAATAAATAAAATAAATTAAATTAAAAAAAAAATCATAGCGGAGAAAAAGACAAAGGAAAATGAGTGGGAGCACTAATTAGTGTTTCCACTAATGATGTGGCAGTAGGCTCCACCATGAATGATTTGATGTTTTGGCCTTGGTGCTGTATTTTTTTTCTTTTTTTATTAAGTGTCATGTCATTAGTAGTCTTTTTAGAGCTCTAAAATTAGTGGTCTCTATCATTGTTGAAAGACAAATTAGAGCTCTTTTAGAACTCTATAACATTTTTCATTAAAATATACTCATTTAATTTGTCCACACTATATATTCATTCTAAGTTTTTTTTTTTTTAGAGTGAAATAAAAAGTTAATTTATTGTTGTTAGCTTATTTTTTCTACGAAAGAAAATATCATAAATGCGAGTATGCCAGTAAGGATTGAAAATTCTTACAGATTAAATTCAAACCAATTATCAAGTGATTGCATTGACGGTTTTTTTGCCTCAATGAAGAGAACTTCAAATTTTCCAAGTGTAGAAAAAATAAAAATTAAAAGAAGAAAAAGGTAGACGAAGAAAGATGAATGAGTAAACAATCAAACCAACCATTAATTTATCTCTACTCTTATGCTTCGAACAAGAAGTGCATAAAATAAAGTGCAGAGAACTTACCTATACTCTTATGCTTCGAAAATGAAGTGTAGAAAATTAAGTGCAAGAAATATAAATTACAAGAAAAATAGAAATCAAATAACAAGAAAAATAAAAATCGATTGTCTTTGATTTGAATTTTGGATCCCCTTATAATGTAGCAATGAATGGCTATTTATAGGCAAACATTTGTAAGAAAAAACTTGAAACTACCCACTCTTCCACCTCCTCCATTTCATACTCCATGATCTTTCATAATTTCCTTCAACTTCCGCTTCATGCTTCATGTTCTCCACTTTGTTCTCCGTCATCTTTCCACATTTCATATATTCTCATAAACCTCTAAATGAGTAGGAAGGTATCACACATTCTGCAATTATATAAATAATAAATAATAAAATTATTTATTTATAGTGTCAACAATTGTCTAAAAATATTAATCTATTTGATGTATTCTTAGTGTTTTTTCACTTTTCTAATGACTTTTAGATTTTTGATGAAAATCTGGTATGCCAAATGAGCATAAAGACTAATGGTACATATCATAAAATAAATATAATGAAAAATTTCATGAAATTAATCTAAAGGTGATTAGATAACATACAATAAAACATTATAAATGAATCCAAGGGTAGATAACGTTTATGAAAGCTTTTCATGATATTTCATTCATGATGCCAAACATTATTGGAGCTTAAAATAAATTAGCAAAATAAAATATTTTACCTAATAAACTAACTTTTTAATTAGTGCCAAAAGGAGTCTAAGAGGTTATTTGGGATGATCTAAATAAGTGTATTTTTGAACTTTTTACGATAAAATGTGCAAAAAAAATAAAAAAGTGATATGACTAATAAAAAAATTAAAAAAAAATGATAAATTGCACCAACTCCCCCTGAAATTTCTGTTTAATACAAACCCCCCCTCACATTTAAAAATTACACTTACCTTATGTCAGATTAAAATAACATATTTACCTCTTAGTCTTTATACATATAAAATAATAAAATAATGTAAATATTTTGTTCATATCATTTCAAGGAAAATAACAATCATCTTTTTTGGTTTAACTAACACAAAAATTTGAGTTTTTTAATTTATTTTTTGTGCTTTTTTATTTTTACTGATTTTTTTTAATATTTTAAGTATTTTTTTATTTTTCAGATACACCTAATCTAGACATACTTAAGAAGTATAATATTATGTGATTTTTTTTTAAATTCACGAAATGCAAAAAAAAAATAATAATAATACATTGTCTTATTTTGTTATATTCAATGGATTTTTAAAAAAAATTTAACAAATTTTATACTTTTTAAATAAGTCTATATTAAATTGATTTAATTTAGATATAATGGTGGAAATTAAAAAAAAAACAAATGATATTCATTTATAAAAATTTATACATAAAATATCATACAAATGTTGTGATAGTGATATTGTTATAAATATAAATCATGTTTATGGGTGTTTTGTTTTAAAGTGTAAGATCACCATTAAACTATATCATTGTGTTTAAAAATTCTATATAAAATTTTTATTTATATATTATCACTTAATAAGAATATATTCAGGTAGATGGAAAGTTGTAGAATGTAATCATGATAATAAGAAGAAAAAATAGTAGGAAAAAGGACAAGATGGTCATTTAGAAAATTTTAGTACATGACATCAGCAATCTAAGAGGTAATTTGTAATGAAATTACAAATCTCAGGGAAGAAATGTAATTTTTCAAATATGAGAGAAAAAACTATATTAAACAAAAATCTCAAAAAATGTTAGTATAATTTATCCAAATTTTCTTTAAAAAATGTCCTTGTATTGTTACAAGCCGAAAATTTAAGTTGTCCCTTAAATTTTATACTAGTATTATGGTTGTATGTGATAATATATTATTAAATAAATAATAATAAATATATAATCTAATTTGACATTGGATTATCAAATATAAGATTAATTAGGGATTATTATTTGGGGTCAAATTATTAGAAATATGAAATTATAATACTACTTGGGCCAAATTAAAGTTAAAGATAGTAAATAAATAAATATAAAAGTAAGAGTAAATAAATAAATAAATAAATAATAATAATAATAATAATAATAATAATAATAATAATAATAATAATGAGTGTGGTAGTAAAATAAACATGATAGAGTGTAATTTAATTTAGAATTAATTTATTTAAATAATTATATTAAAAATTGAATCAAAATATAATTATTTTAAATATTTATTAAGATAAGAACGAATCCGTGATCAAATCAGAGGGATTTGAACTGTCACGTTGGATTCGGAGGCTTTCACATAGGAAGGAGGTGACGTGGGTGCAAAAGAAAAAGAAAAGAAAGAAGGAAGAAAGAAAGAAAGAAAGAAAGGAAAAGAGAGAACGGAGAAGGAAGTGGAGAAGGAGAAGGAGAGTGAAAGGAAGAAAAAAGAGAGGAAGAAGGAAAAAAATAATAGAAGTTAAAAGGGTTTTTGATAGTGAAAAGAAAGAATAAGATATTAAAGTTAAGGTGAATTATATTATATTTTGAGTTACTATAATATATTTTACGTACGTTTTGACTTATCATATTTATTTTATACAAGCTATTATGAATTATATTAATATTTTAATTACGTGGATTACTTTCTGAACTCAATTTGTTAAAATGAAACGCATGAATATATTTGTTTAACTTTTAATGATTATTTGACAATGATCTTATAAACAATTATGTTTTATAAGTACCACCACGGGAGTCCCACGCCTTGGGGAACTTAAATAATCATTGGCCTCTGTTTGACCACTTTGTGGCCCTCTGTCTGTCATGGATCCATTGACCCTATGATTTCTAGTGCGAAGCAAAGTGCTGTGAGGAGATAGATGACACACTATTGTGGAAGCCACTTCTATAATCCGTACGAGTCACCTCTTGAATCCGGACCTCTGTTCTGACTGTCACTCATGTGACCTCTTTTTTGTTCTGCTCGGTACTGTGGTTATAGTTATCTATTTATATAATCTCAATTTTGTTACTTAAATTATTATTTATTCAGACTAAGTTATCTTAAATATTTTAGTTACATAACTATCCTAGTTATTTTATATCCCTTATACTCTTGGTATAATATTTCTTACTCTGTCATGTGCTTACAGCTATTTACCAATTTTCAGGAAACAATACAATTCAGAAATAGCTTTTGAAAAGTCTTACACGCGGGGCTGCAGAATAGACACACACACAACACTTTTATGATATTTTTTATATGTAAATATCGGCCTTTTTGGTTAATGAATTTTGTAATAAAAATAGAAGCTCCAATGATTATTTTGGTACCCTTAATTATTATTTTCGCTCGCATTTATTAATTTGTTCAAGAATTGGTCGGAGGTAACTTCAGTTACTGGCTATCACGATGCTTAACCCTTGGGTACGAGGAGCCGGTCGTGACATGTATAATGTACCCAAATAGTGCTTAAACATGCATCTTATGTAGGAATGGCAACGGGGCAGGGCGGGGACTACATTCCCCGCCTTTGATCCCCGAAAATGACAAATTCCCCGTCCCTGATCCCCTGCGGCGGCGGGGAGCTTATCGCCCCTCCCGCCCCCGCCCCCGATCGGGGATTGGGTTTCCCCGACCCCGAAATATCCCCGATCTTTTTCTTTCTTTTTTTTAATTTTGTTCAACACAACACAACACAACACAAGAACACAAAAGCATAATCATTTTTTTTCATTCAAAGGAAAGATTACAGTAACATATCAATTTTTATTTTTTTTATTTTTTTTTATTTAAAGGAAAGATTAACAGTGATCTGTAAATATCTTCAAATTCAAATTCAAAAATAGTATATCTTCAAATTCACAGTGATCTGTAAATAATATATCTTCAAATTAAAAAATAGCATATCTGTCAATATATCCTATTCAAGCTCCACACAAAAGATATTCAAATAGTATATTCAAGCTCCACTCAATACTGTCAACATATTTTCAAGATATTCAAATAGCACATCTGTCAATAGGAATGGCAATCTATCAATAGCATATATGTCAACATATTTTCAACATATTCAAATAGAATATTCCATCCAGCAGCCTACACAAAGGAAAATTGAGCAAGTTGCAAAGAGAATAATTAGCCCTAAGCACAGCCCGCAAGGGATAGGCTACCCAAAAAATAAAATAAAAAAAACAAATCCATTACAATATAAAAAACCGAATCCATTGTGAAAAAAAAAAAAAACAACATTGTTTCTCCAATACTCTGATATAACCACACCATAACTTTCATTATCTCCTTCAACTTGAATTCCTGTTAAATAACAAAAAAAAAAAAAAAAAAACAATACTAATAATAAGATGTAAAAAATGTTAACAATTAAAATAAAAAAGATGACAACTAACACAAAAGTGGCACACGACTTATCCAAATCGATCTCATCATCATCATATATAGTCGCATAGCCCACCGATTCCAATGTTGAATTTCCTAAAAAGTAGAGAATATAAATTCAATATTGAAATTATTCCATGGTAATATAAAAGTGAAATAATAATATGTAGATTGGATGAAATAATAATATAAGTACCTTTCATCTCTGCATCCCACAATCAACTTTGTGCACACATTAATGCTTTTAATGTGTTTGGATGAAGTCTGCTACGATGTGGACTCACCAACCTTCCAGTAGTTCTAAATGTTGACGTAGGAGCAACAGTGGATACAAGAATAGCTAAAATATCCCTAGCTATTGCCTATAAAGTCAGATACTTTGGTCTTTTGGCTTTCCACTAATTCAAAACATCAAAACCTGAAGTTCTTGGCAAAACATCATCTTCTAGATAATGGTCCAACTCTGATATTACTTTCTTCATTTTTTTACTTCTCTTTCTACTAATAAACAAATCATACTCTGAAAAGGTTTTTGTAACAATTTCTGGATAAATAGAAGAGTCACCAACAATATCGGTCTCCATACCAACTCAGTACTGATACTCTTACAACAAATCATAACAAATCTGACGAACCTTATCAACTTCATCTTTAGCTTTGTCTCCATAAAGTTTTTTAAAATAAAAACTCCAATACACTCATCTTATACCTAGGATCAAGTACAACAGCAACTCCAATAACACCATGTATCACTAACCAATATTTATCAAAATTTTCCATCATTTTTAATGTCATTGTTCTAATCACTTCAATTTCACAAAAGAGCCATTGAGACAATGTCATCCTAATCTCACATAAAGCTAGGAAACAAACATTGGCTATGGGATACTTAGTACTAGAAAATGACTCTGTGATAGAAAAAAATATCTTAAACGTTCCACAAATCTCTCTAGCAAACTTTCATTTTTCCTCACTTGGCATAATCTTATATTGGGGCTCTTTATTTTTCAATCAAGAAAAGACATCCTTATACAATAAGGCAGTCTGAAGCATCAAGTAGGTTGAATTCCACCTAGTTGCACAATCAAGTCCTAATTTCTTAGTATATGAATTACGCAATTGATTGACTGTTTCTTTAAATTTTTCTTATCTTTTTGGTGTTGCTGTCCAATAAGCTACACTCTCCCAAATTTTCTCCACACCCACTCGTATGACATCCAATCCATCTTTCACAATCAAATTCAAAATATGCGCACAACAACGCATATGAAACAAAGTACCACCCAACAAAAGCGATGTATTACTCAACTTATCCATCAACATGGTAATCATGGCATCATTTGTAGAGCAATTATCAATACTAACAGTAGAAATTTTTCTATCAATATTCCAATCCATCATACACTTAAGCAAAGTATCACAAAGAAATTCTTTTGTGTGTGGACATGGAACATAAATAAACCTAAAATATAATATTCATGCACAAGTATTAAAAACATGCAAATTGAACTAATTAAGATATAACTTTTAAATGATTTGCAAATTTACAAATATATACCTCAAAATGCGACTTTGCAATGTCCATGAATCATCAATAAAGTGTGTGGTGACAGCCATAAATCCTTTCTTTTGATTGCTAGCAGTCCACATATCAGTTGTGATTGCCACTCTACTTTTATTATGCTCCACCAAACTCAATGTCTTCACCCTCTCATAATCATAAATCTTTAAAATATCACTCTTTATCGTA
>NW_021029055.1:315135-338306 GCF_004153795.1 Camellia sinensis | reverse complement strand
CACTGGGCGCAACAAGCTTGGAAGTACAAGCCGGCACTAAGAAGATCCAGACGGAATTTCTGGTAATTGACACGCCCTCACCATACAACATCATCCTGGGAAGGCCATGGCTGCATGCAATGGGGACAGTTCCCTCAACATTGCATCAACTACTGCGATTCCCAACAGAGCATGGGATAGAGGAAGTTAGAGGCGATCAGCTACAGGCGAAGAATTGCTCCATGGCAGCAATGAAATCTACCTGCAGCGTACGAGAGCCAAAGAAGGCAGAAATTGAAGATAAGGACGTGGAAGTCCTAGAAGACGTCGACAAAGAACCAGCCGAGAAAAACGAAGAGGCACTAAAGAAAATCCTCGTCCAGGATGGGGATGAAGAACGCTTCTTTCTTCTCGGCTCGGGCTTAGCCGAAGAAGAGGAAAAAGAGTTGGAAACTTTTTTGAGAGCAAATATTGAGGTGTTCGCTTGGACACCTTACGAAATGCCTGGCATTGACCCTGAGGTCGCTTGTCATAAACTGAATATTGACAGGTCGACCAAACCTGTAATTCAGCGAGCCAGAAGGCCGACGTTGATACACGTCGAAGCAGTAGAAGAAGAAGTAGATAGACTTCTGGAGGCCAGGGCCATTAGAGAAGTACACTACCCAACATGGCTATCCAATACAGTGGTGGTAAAGAAGAAGAACTGTAAATAGAGGGTCTGCGTAGACTTTACCAGCCTCAACAAAGCATGTCCCAAAGACAGCTTTTCCTTGCCCAAAATTGACTAGCTAGTAGATGCCACTTCAGGGCATGGAAGAATAAGTTTTCTAGACGCCTACAGGGGGTACCACCAGATCGCCATGTACCCCCTAGACGAAGAAAAAACCGCATTCATCACTCCAAAAGGCCTGTACTGTTACAGAGTAATGCCTTTTGGGTTGAAAAACGCAGGAGCAACTTACCAAAGGTTGGTAACCAAGATGTTCAAACACCTGATTGGCCAAACAGTAGAGGTCTACATCGATGACATGGTCGTGAAGACCAAGGAACCTAAGGGTCATCTTGTCGACCTAAAAGAGGTCTTTGATATATTCAAAACATACCGGCTCCGACTCAACGCATCGAAGTGCGCGTTTGGAGTTGGATCAGGTAAGTTTTTGGGGTACCTGGTAACAAGAAAGGGCATTGAGGCCAGCCCAAACCAAATCAAGGCCATCCTAGAGCTGAAAAGCCCGACGTCGGCAAAACAGGTTCAAATGCTTACTGGAAGGGCCACAACCCTAAACAGATTCATAGCCGAAGCTCAGACAAATGTAAACCTTTTTTCAACCTGGTGAAGAAGGCCACGGACTTCCTATGGACTGAGGAATGTGAGGCCGCTTTGGCCAACCTAAAGAAATATCTGACCACGACTCCAGTCCTCTCAACACCTGAACCTGGGGAAGAACTGTTTTTATATTTAGCAGTTTCAGAACACGCAGTAAGTGCAATGCTAATCTGAGAGGAAAAAGGGGATCAAAAGGCTGTTTATTATGTAAGCAAAACCTTAGCCGATACAGAAACAAGGTACCTACCATCAGAGAAATTAATGCTGGCCCTAGTAATGGTTTCAAAGAAGCTGAACCATTACTTTCAAGCGCACAAGATTATAGTGCTAACAGAGCACCCACTGAAGTCATTGTTTACAACAAGGAGACTTAACTGGAAGAATAGCAAGATGGGCAGTGGCCTTGGGCCAGTATGACTTGGGTTCAAGCCGAGAACAGCAATTAAGGGCTAAGTTTTGGCCGACTTCGTGGCCGAATTCACGCCGGAGTCCATCGAACATCGGGTTTCATTGAGCCAAGATGAACGATGTCCAAGCAAACAAGGAGAAGCCCAGCCAAAGGCAAAAGAACAAGGAAAGGAAAAACTCAGACCCTGCAGCATTTACATCAGCGACTCCTTTCGCCTGTTTGTCGATGGGAGCTCAAACCGGTAAGGAGAGGGGGCAGGAGTAGTGTTAATATCTCCTAATGGAAAGATATTGGAACAGTCTATTCGATTAGGGTTCAAGGCCTCGAACAATGAGGCAGAATACGAAGCATTGATTGCAGGACTAAAGTTGGCATGGCAGCAGAAGCAGATGAGGTAATAATTTTTTGTGATTCACAACTTGTAGTAAATCAGACAACAGGAGAGTTCGCAACCCAAGATGAAAGAATGTCAGCATACGCAAAGGAAGTCGTCAGGCTGGCAACCTTGTTTCGCAACTGCCGACTTCTTCAAGTTAGTCGAGATGATAACAGCCACGCTGACGCATTGGCCAACTTGGCGAGTTCGATACAAACTGGAAAAATAAGGACAATAATGATTGACTATTTGTCAGGCCCGAGCATAGAACCACCGATCACAGAACAAGAAGCAATGTGTGTGGACTTGGGACCAAGCTGGATGGATGCAACTGTTGCATTCCTAAAAGAGAAAAAGCTGCCAGAAGACCATAAGGAAGCACACAAGGTTAGATTGAAGTCGGCAAGATTCAATCTGACAGCAGACGGAAATCTCTACAGAAGGTCCTTCACTGGACCCCTTTTAAGGTGCGTACACCCTTTGCAGGTTGAAGATTTTTTATATGAAATTCATGAAGGGATCTGTAGAAGCCATGCTGGGGGCAGATCACTAGCTCACAGGGCCATTACCCAGGGTATTGGTGGCCTTACATGCAAAAAGATGCAAAAGCCTACGTGAAGAAGTGTGAACAATGCCAAAGGTTCGCACCTTTGATACACCAGCCAGCTGCTGACCTGAACCCTGTATCCAATCCATGGCCATTTGCCCAATGGGGCATGGATCTCGTTGGGCAGCTGCCCCAAGCAACTGGGCAAAGGAAGTACTTGCTGGAAGTAACAGATTACTTCACGAAGTGGATAGAAGCAGAACCTCTTGCCAAAATCTGAGATGTGGACGTCAAGAACTTCATATAGAGAAACATCATCACCAGATTTGGCATTCCAAGAGCAATAGTTGCCGACAACGGAACGCAGTTTGACAGCATACTCATCAAGAACTTCTGTGCGAAATTCAAGATAAAGAATTACTTTTCAACACCAAGTTTTCCCCAAAGCAATGGGCAAGCAGAAGTATCCAACAAAGTAATTTTGGATGGGATAAAGAAGAGGCTGCAGGCAGCAAAAGGAAAGTGGGTAGACGAGTTGCCCAATGTACTCTGAGCATATCAGACTATGCTGAGAAGATCGACAGGGGAAACACCCTTTGCCATGGCTTACGGCACAGAAGCAGTCATCCCACTGGGGATCGGCATCCCAGGGATCAGAACCCAAGGAGTAGAAAATGGGACTAATGATATACTTCTAGCCCGAGATCTGGATCTCTTAGAAGAAAGAAGGGAGAAAGCTGCAATTCAGCTCGCAGCATACCAGCTGCAACTCGCTAGAGCTTACAATAAAAAGGTTAATCCAAGGGATTTTCAGGTCGACGACCTAGTCTTGAGAAAAGTTGTTGGCAACAAGAAGGATCCCAGAGAGGGAAAGCTTGGCCCAAACTGGGAAGGACCCTACAGAATCACTTCGGTATTAGGCAATGGAGCATACCGGCTTGAAGATAATGAGGGCAAAGCATTACCAAGACCCTGGAACACTTGTAATTTAAAATTTTTCTATCATTAGAAAAAGCCGAGATTATTGTTTATCTTCACTTGTTGAAATTTGTAATAATTTACAAGTTGAAGTTAAGCCGAGATTATTGTTTATCTTCACTTGTTGAAATTTGTAATAATTTACAAGTTGAAGTTAAGCCGAGATTATTGTTTATCTTCACTTGTTGAAATTTGTAATAATTTACAAGTTGAAGTTAAGCCGAGATTATTGTTTATCTTCACTTGTTGAAATTTGTAATAATTTACAAGTTGAAGTTAAGCCGAGATTATTGTTTATCTTCACTTGTTGAAATTTGTAATAATTTACAAGTTGAAGTTAAGCCGAGATTATTGTTTATCTTCACTTGTTGAAATTTGTAATAATTTACAAGTTGAAGTTAAGCCGAGATTATTGTTTATCTTCACTTGTTGAAATTTGTAATAATTTACAAGTTGAAGTTAAGCCGAGATTATTGTTTATCTTCGTTTGTTGAAATTTGTTGCAATTTACAAGTTGAAGTTAAGCCGAGATTATTGTTTATCTTCACTTGTTGAAATTTGTAGCAATTTACAAGTTGAAGCTAAACCAAAGTCATTGTTCGACACTTGTTGAAATTTGTGGACAATTTACAAGTTAAGTTAAACCAGTATGATGTTCAACACTTGTTAAAAGTTTACAAGAAGTTTGTCTATCCGAGGTGTATCACCCCGAGAAGATTGTAAAAAGAAGGAAAAGTGTGTGAAAGACGTGCAGAATATTCTAAGTACAGAATCATGCAGAAGCAATGAAGAGAAGACAAGAGTACAAGCACTTAGAAAAGAAAAGTTGCATTAGCATTCATCAAGAAAAGGGCACATCGGCCATACAAAAGGCTTATATTATTTCAAAAGATAAAGAAGAAACAAAATACAACTAAGCAAAAGAAAAACATGAAGCTAAGACTTCTCTCTACCAGATGGTTGAATTCAAAGATCAGATGTTTGTTGCGACAATACCTCGGCCGCCTTCTCCTCCGCGATCTCGGCATTAATTTGGGCAAGGGTCTCATCAATACTCTTATCAGCAAGAAGTGAATCCGATGATACCTTTGGAGGAATCACATCCTTGGAAACCTCCTCAACCTCCTCGTCTTGAGTTAAGTCTAGGACTTGCTCATTTTGAGGAGGGGACATGGACACAGTAGCCTCCTTTGCTTTTCTCACCAAGGCATCATCCTCTTCCTCAGCTCCAGATTCTGAATCTTTATCAGACTGAGCTGGTGGAGGGGGTGGAGGGAATGGAAGAGGAATATCATCGACATTCCTCAGAGGCGAATCATCAGGGACATTAAGTTTCTTCAGAAGAGACATCCAACCAAGGGTGAAACCCTTGTTGCATGCCTGCTTCACTTGAAGTTCGTAAGCCTCAGTAACGTCGGATATGCCTTGAGTGTACGCCTTTTCATCAGCTTCTTTGATTTCGGTGTCTTTGGTGGCCAGGGCCTCCTAAAGCTCTTTTTTGGCCTGAGCCATTTTTTCTTCAGCTTCTCTCTTCTGAGACTCAGCCACTTTCCTGATGGCTTCAGCAGCCTCAACCTTTTCTTCGGCATTGGTTTGAGCTTTGATAGCAGCCTCAGCCTGATCCTCCAACTTTTTCATTTTTGATTGAAGGTTTTTATTGGCCTTTTGAAGGGCAGAAAACTCACTCTTCATGTCGATCAAATTCTCCCGATTCTCAAACGATTGCATTGAGAAAGAGTGGGCATGCTGGATGACCTGAAAGAAAACAGGGGTATTAGAGAATGTTCAAAGTACGAAATAAAGAGAAAGAAAAAAGATAATTACCAAACAGAAGACATCTACCTGAACGAAGTGCTGAAGCATTAGAGCGTAATTCTCATACTCACTGTACTGGGTGTTTCGCTCCAAATCGCCTGGTAACAGCAGAGTAGTGCTGAGCACAACGCCGACATTAATATCCTCGGCACTGTCACTTGCCATAACAGGCTTGTCTTCCAGAGTAATTGAGGGGGCCCAGGGGGCATAAGGTTTTTTTGATCCCAAGGTTGTTGCAGAAGAAGACCTCGGCTTCTTTGATTTTTGAGATTCTGATGGCTGGGTTTCAGAGGGCCTCTTCCCAGTAGAGAGTTGAGATTTGTCACTCTCAGCCAGCTTGGAAATAGGTAAAGTATCCTCAGATTCAACCTGAGTTACTTTAGCCTTTGGCTGAGCCTTTTTAACTCTTTTCGACTTCGGTGGGGGCATGGTTTGTGTTGGCTGAGTTTCAACATCAGAGAGGAGGTTGGCTAAGAGGTCTTTTGCAACTGGTTTCGAGCGGCCCATCTCGGCAGTAAGGACAAGTCGTCGCTGACGTTTTCGTTCTGATATTGGGACCAGGTATGGAGCCGAAATTGATAGCTGATCAACTAGATCAGATGTTAATCCTTGATCTGTTCGTGATGTGGATACAGTCAACGGAGTTGTAGCAGAGGATGGAGAAAGGCTTTTCTTCTTCCTTTTGGGAACGTCGGGCAAGGTTGACTTATATGATGGAATAAAATTGAGAAGCACAGGCGTTTTCCTTTTATGGACTGGCAAGTCCAGAAGTTTCTTCAAATCCTTGCTGGGAACAAAGGATTGGCGAAAAATTTTCGGTGGCTTACGAACAGCTGCAAGAAGAACAGACGTCAGAAACAGACAAAGTATTTAAGACTTTGAAAGAAAACAGGAAAAGCTGAATACTGGGCTCTTACGTTTGCCCTTTAAAACTGATCGAGGAAGAGGGTAGAGATGGATGTCCTCGTTTGGAGCAAACTCCCAATTTCCCGAGGTAATGAAATAGTCATCTCCAGCCCCCTTGTTGGAGTCTGGGAGGTCGGCTACAATTTTAAATTCTGTAGACCTCGGCTTAAGGTAATAAATGTAGCATTTTTCTTTCAAATTAAGGGCACACATGGTATAGCAATACTGGATATCGACTAGGGTGATCCTAGCATTTTCCTGTTTAGCTAAAGCTATGATGCCATTGATCACTCAGTAGGAATTGATTGCCAGTTGCATGGGGTTTAACTTATAATAGTAAAGAATCTCACGAAAAAGGATGTTGAGTAGGAGCCGAAGTCCGCACTCAGTGAAAGCTACAATGGGAAAGGGCATCGAATCATCTGTGGGCATGATAGAGTCGTTATCTCCAGCCAGCCTCAGATGGACATCGGCAGGGATAGAGAACTCTTGCCTAAAGTACTCAAGTTTGGTTGGGGTATCTACCCTATGTCTCCACATACCCATGATATGGGCCTGAATTAGAAGGGTTGGATTTCAGAGAAAAAATGTTTTAAGAGGATTAATAAGACCTCAGCAAAAAACCTAGGTTTGAACTGGTGCAGAAATTTGTAAGGGATGTTTCAGTTTTTCCTAAAATGTGGATTCTACAGACAAATCCCAAACCTAAAACTATGGAGATGAAGATCAAAGGCACAGATCTGGAAAAGACACAAAAAACAGAAAACAAAAGATGAGTTTCAGAATCAAGAACAGAGATGGACTATCAAGAACATGAAGAATACAAAGGGTTGAAGGCCAATAACAGTGGCAAGACGTGCAAGAAAACTATGAACAGTACATGTATTTAAGGCATAAGCAAAAAGCAAAATCAACGCATTCAGATGTATGATTCACAAATTAATTGTTTGAGCAAGGCAGTAGTAAACAAGAAATTCCAGAAAAACTCAAGAAACTGGAATAAGAAGAAACAGATTACTTACCAGAAAATATGAAGCCGATGTAAAGATCGCCGAAATCAGTTGACGGTTGTGAAGGCAACAAAATGGTGCAAAACACACCGAAAGGGGTGAACAAAATAAGTTTCAGAGCAAAAAAGCTTGAACAATGGCGGACTCACAAAGAGAAAAGTTAGAGAGAGAAAAAGCGAAGAGAAATCGAATACAAAAGTGAAAAATGAAAAAAGGGGGAAAAGTTTTATCAAAAATTTGAAACGGCGGCAAAACAGAGCATTGAATGCGCCTGGGACAACGCATACGTCAGACGGCGCACACAGACGCAAAACGGCTTGCAAGCGCGTTATAGGCATGGTCTAATAAGGTGGAGATGCGTGAATGAAATGGTTAAGTAAATGATACGTGACAGCTCACACACGTGAAAGAATTCACTGGAATTCTTGTTCTCTAAAGAAAACATGTCGGCCTGAAATGAATGACCTCGGCTGAGGAGTTCTTTAGCCGATGTACAAAAGGAAATACCGATATAGGTTCCATCACCTCAAAATGCCGAGGTAATAGAACCTAGGGGGCAGTTGTAGGGATATATTTTCTGAGTACCAACATGTGGTATGGTGACGCCGATGTGTCAGCCGAGGTGCCACGTGTCCTGGTCATTATGCCGAGGTTATCTCGGCGTTGCCGAGGTTATCTCCGAAGATATCGGAATCTGAGATAAACAGATAAGGGACAAGAGTCCTAAAATGAAGAGGAGACTTAGTCAAGATGAGGATAAAGCTCTTAGGGAGTTTATCTTTATCTCTTGAGGAGTCCAAAGTAAGTACTGAATTGGAGTCTATAGAAGTCAGGCTTCTAGTGGGACTAAGATTGAGTAAACTATAAAAGAGAGGCACCTCCGTGGGTCTAAGGTACGCAATTTTATGCTTTTGATACTCAAACTTGTGAGTTTAACACTTGATTTATCTTTGAGAGATATACTGACTTGATCGTCGGAGTGCCCCCGGGTGGACGAACCACCGCCGAAATTAATTTTTTTTTCAATGATTTTTTTTTTCAACTAATACCAACCGAGGGGCCAATTGGTAATGCTATTTTAAACCTTGGGGAGAGGATTATAATTTCTAAAATGTGAGGGGTGTCAATGTAATTTACCCAGTGAGGGCAAAATTGATATTTAAAAAAATTAAATTACTGATATCAGCAAAATCTATTAGTTGACTTAACAGTCAACTAATTGAGAGAGCAATCTGTAATGAAACTTTAAAACTCAAGGAGGAGGATGCAATTTCCAAAAGGTAAGGGGCAAACTGTAATAAACATAAATCTCAGGGAGTGTCAATGTAATTTACCCAATTATAAATACACCTCCTGAACTTTGATTAAAATACGAATCATTTTATGTGGTTTTGAAAATTATATTCCACTTTTTGGGTTTCTAATTTCGTAACAAATTTTCCTTTTATTAATAAATCACGAAGTCAATTAATAGTTTTTAACGATATTAGAAATATGTTTCGATTAATAATTTAAGTAATTTTATTATTATATAAAAAAATAATTATGAATTTTATTTTTTTAGTTAATTCTATTAAATAAAAAATTCTAATAAGAGGGTATTTATAATTTTTTAAATCACAAAAAATAATATACACTTTAAGTAAATTTCAGAGAGTATTTGTAATTTACCTTATATTGGCCTCTTTTAGGAAGCGCGTAAAAGTCAATTCTCAACTTTTACGCCACGTTTGTTTGGCGGACTAGGTTGAATGCGATTATTAGTGAGAGGATTGTTAGTGAAGGAATTAAGTAAAAGTGTGTTTGTTTTGATGATATATTGGAGATGATTAGTGATGGGATTGTTAAATTATTTTTATATAAAATAAATAAATAAATTATTTCTATATTTTTTATAAAAAAAACTAAAACAAATAGGTGTACTTGGTAAAAACATAAAATTAAAAAAGTAAATTTTTTACATGAAATAGACTCAATCTTCTTACTATGTTTCTAATTCCACCTAAAATTCACCTTAAGTTAATCCCCCTACATAGAATGATTACTAAGCTTCCTTTACTACTAATCCTATGACATTTTGTTACATCTAAACAAGGGTTTGGTGGGTTCCACGAATTGATAATCCAATCCACTCTATCACATTTTTTATATATTTTAAAAAAAAAATCAATTAAAAAAAAAAAAACTTTTAATTATTTTCCCAAACCAAACCATTATACGATTCATAGTTGATGTAGATTGATTGGGTTTGAATTTCAGGTCAAGAAAATTTCGTACAAGAAATGATATTCTCAATCTGGTTTTACAGAACATTGGTCCCATGACATGTCATACATCACTACTTTTAGCGTCCTTAATTTTGTTTCCTAGTCTTCCCTTTTTTTTCTTTTTCTTTTTTTAATCTTTTCCTGATGAAGTTCTGATATAGCCAATATGCATATGATATAGTCAATATGTATATGCGCCAGCAAGATTGGGATGGTACATGTTTTCCAGTTCGATAAAATAATTGAACATTCATTGCGTCATCAACGTTATTATGTGATGAATAGTATAATAAGGGCATTACTAATGTTACCAATCATTTTTTTACAAACAATGATAATAGAAAATTTTAATTTTTGAACTCTAAAAAAAATTCTAGTGATTTGATAAGAGTAAAAAAAACACACACACATCACATCACATGCGAACTCCACAATCATTAAAACTCTTCGAGAGCGCTTTTTTTAAAAAATTCTCAATCTCGAACCAAATTAGGTTTCACAAATTTAAATTTCAACCCTAATAAATAAGAAAGAGGCAATCAAACCCAACCCACTATCCCTAGGCCTGGGCCACATGCATTTATGTGGCTGTTTGAGCTGAAGGCCCACCTAATTTGCCACTTTTTTGTTAGTCTTTGCTTCCATCATTGGCAAACATAATACTGTGTTTTGATGTTACATTTATAGAGTATAGAAAATGCGAGGAAAAAATATATAAAATATAAGAATTTAAAAAAAAAAATGCATTTCCTTTTCTTTTTCAGATTTAGATCCTCTCCAACACTTTTTTCATTCAACAGTTAATTCAATGGATGAAAAAAAATACCGAAGAGGATTATCCTCCCTCTTTTTCCTCCACAAAATGCACATAAACACAACTTTAAGTGTTTTCTTCAATCAACTAAACTAATTGAACAAATTATTATAATTTTATGTGTCATTTTGACTTAAAAAAATTAATGTAGGCGAGCCACTGTGTGCCCTACCCAAGTGAATTTGTATCTGCTGACACTGTTGGACAATACCTATCAAGCAAGCAATAATTTTACTTTGGGCTCACCCAAGAATGAGAAGCTTTTGCTTTTGTCAATATCAACTCATTGATCCCTTAGCTTTCATTTTGCCCCTCTTGACTCTGACTACCACCCTACTTTCAAAATATAAAGAAATATGGGCCCAATAACGGCTAGGATAGTGATGAATCAATTCATTGGAATTTTTTGTCGAATCTGTATTGAATTTGATGGGGCCCAGACCACTGATTAATCAAACTGATGAACTAAGCCTTCGTTTAAGATGTGGCTTAGCTTTTTAACCTGGGACTAAAAAATTTCACTTGGGATAAATTTTTTAATTTTGTAAGAGAAAAAATGGAATGATTATGATTTTGGTGTGATATTTTATCTTATTGACTTTTTAATCTATTTTGTCTTTATATGACTATTTTAGTCTAAACCATTTATGCCAAACGAAGCCTAAAGCTATATTGGGCTTTGGCTTTTGTGAGTGTGAATCTGTGAACTGTGCCAAAATTACATCGAAATTAGGCCCAGCCCGAGCCCATAAGCTGCATTTGCACTAAAATGAAAATAAATGAAAACAGATTGGTGTTTTCAAACTTTTCATAACTTTTTGTTTATGAAAACACAAAAACAAAAACAAAATTTAAAACGATAAAAAACTAGACGAACCCTTATTGACTTACACTAATATGTCCATTCATTCACGTTTGCCAAAAGAACTTGTCTTTATATGCATTGCTATTGCTATTTTTTCTTGGATATGGCAGTGCTACAACAAAAGAAATGAATGAATAGGGCATGCCTGCCTCATTGTTACGACATATCAAGCACATCAATACATGTACAAATACAAACAGGCATTCTCTTTCAGAAGAAAATGTCAGTTTGCTTTGATTGTGCTTTGAGGTCCTTCAATTTCTTCAATATGTTTGTGAAGTAATCCTGCAAATATTTCTCCAGCGTAATAATGTCTTTTGAATCCACACCAAGAACCTTGTACGTCTCAGTCATTGGAGTTGAGAAAACTGTATCACTCGTGAGGACCTGGGAATGCCCGGGTCACATGTTAGCTCCACTTATACTAATAGTACTACACTGCATGCTTTATGAATCCAAGAAAAAGTAATTTTTGACAAAAGAACACAATTTGCAATAAAAGAGTGATTGTTGATATACAACTGGCATGGCAAGGCATGCACATAACAAGATTTGGATAACAGCCATTCACATCTTCCAATCATTTTTTCTTATTTATTTATTTATAGGTAAGCAGTTAGTCTTATACCAAAAAAATTAGATATTCCAGTGAAGCTCAAACACAGCCCTAAGGGTTAACACTGCTTCAAAGAAATTGAAGCTTCTTAAATCTGATCTAAAGAAATGAAATGTAGAGATTTTTGGTCGTCTGGAGGCTCAGAAGGCAAACATTGTTTCAGTGATGCTGGGGTTGGATGAGCAAGAAGTTGTGGGGGGTCTATGTGTGGAGGATGTGGCTTGTAGGGATGCAGCTTGAAGAGAATATGCTAGGATAGCTCGGATAGAGGAGATAAGCTTTCGTCAGAAATTCAGATGTTTGTGGTTGAAAGATGCGGATCGTAATACAAAATTCTTTCTTTGAATGGCAAACGCTCATAGGCGGGTGAATCAAATTGGGAGGATACGGGCGAATGGGGTGATGTTTTCAAACAAAGCGGAGATTAGGGAAGGTATAGTGGGGTTCTATCAGCATCTTTTTCATGACGAGGGAGATGTGTGGAGGCCAGGATTGGACGGTGTTGTTTTTTATTCTGTTTCTGAGACGGAGGTTTTGTCACTGGAGAGACCATTTTCTGAGGCGGTCTTGGGTGTGCTGAGGAGTATGGCGGGGGATAAGGCGCCGGGACTAGATGGTTTTCTATTGATTTTTTTCAGCACTATGGGAGGGTGGTGAAAAAGGAGGTGATAACAGTATTCGAGCAGTTTCAACAGACAAGGCAGTTTGAGAGGAGTTTGAATTCAACTTTCATAGCTTTAATTCCTAAGAAGGGAGTGGCGGAGGATATCCACGACTTTAGGCCTATTAGTCTCCTAGGAAGTGTCTATAAATTATTGGCCAAGGTTCTGGCCAATAGACTTCGGAGTGTGCTGGATGGGGTGGTGTCAAAGTCGCAGAATGCTTTTGTGGACGGTCGTCAGATTTTGGATATTGTTCTTGTGGCTAATGAGTGTGTGGATTTGCAATTGCGTCAGGGTAAAGAGGGGATAATTTGTAAACTGGCTACTTAGAAGGAATATGACAACGTTAATTGGACGTTTTTGTTGTATGTGTTGGAGAGGATAGGGAGCGGTAGAGGAGTTGGATTCATTTTTGCATTTCGACTAGGAATGGCAATGGGCGGAGCGAAGCTGGGAATCACCCTCCCCGTCCCCGATCCCCGATGGTAAGAATGTCCCCGTCCCCGTACCCGTCTCCGTCTCCTAACGGGGATCGGGTTTCCCCGACCCCGAAAATTCCCCGGATAAAAAAAAAAAAAAAAAAAAAAAAGTAGGAATGAAATCACAATACCCTAAAACAATCATTAATGGGTATTGTCGTCTTAAAAATTCAATATACATGTCATGTGTTTTACACATGATCTAATTTTCTGTAAATTTCTAGAATCCTAACAAAAACTATAATCTGTAATATATATATATATATATATATAACACATAGAGAAAGAGAGAGGAATAGAGAGAGATGGAAAGATAAAGAAGAGAGAGAGAAGCTCCAGATATGGGGCGGAGGTGGGCAGCGGAGGAGATTGGCGAAGGAGTTGATAGAGAAGTGGCGCTGCGAAGAGGACGAGGGCCGTGAGGTCCATGGCGGCTCGAGTAAGCTTTTCGGCAGCGTTAGAGAGAGGAGTCGAGCGAGTCGATCTGGGACTGTGATGAGCACTTCGACGAAATCGTCGGAGTCAGGTCGTCAGATGGTGTTGTTGCCGCAGAGGGTGGTGATGGTGGCGGTGCTTCGGCGAGCTTGGCCTCACCGTTGTCGGTGGTGGAGCTGAGCCGTGTGTCTGAACACAGACAAAGCAGCTCGGGAGGCTTCCGGTGGTCCACTTCAGCGCCGGTGGTGTCACTACTACTGCCGACGCAGTGTTGATGATGTAGCTAGGCTGCGATGGTGAGAGAGAGAGGATGATGAGAGAGAGAAAAGAAGAGAAGAGAGAGAGAGAAAGTGTTTGGAACAGAGAGAGAGAGAGGGGAGAGGGGTTTGAACTTCGATGGTATAAACGAAGGAGGTATCACTTTAAATAAATAAGGGTAGCTTAGTCATTTTATATAGACTTGTCCTTATGAACATTGTAAATTAACGCCTAGATTTTAGGCTAAGAAAATTTAAAATTAAAATTTTCAACTGAATGCCCTAAAAAAATGATAGTAATTTATTCCAAAATATGCAACTTCGTCATAAAAATATAAAAATAACATTTTTGACAACTAAAATAAAAATTGATTTGGTTCCTAAATTTTTGGTTCTAAAACCTCAATTTATTGCAGTGGCAATGTTTATTTATAGTTGTATGTAGTTATTTATCTCTTATTTCTTGCGTTAGTTGTTAGACTTGGTGACGATTGGCTTTCTGATTAATTTTAGCCTTTAATTATTCAATTTAATATAATATTTCTTATATTTGTAATTACTTTGATGTCACCTTGCAGAGATTCATTCCATCAGATTTTGGTTGTGAAGAGGAGAGGATAACTGCACTACCCCCATTTGAAGCTTACCTTGATATACGAAGAAGATCAGAAGGGCCACAGAAGCAACTGGGACACCTTTTACATTTGTTTCTTAAACCCAACAAAACTCTTTTTGTCTGTCTACTAAATTGTCTTTTGGTCTTTGTTTGGATGTGTCTTTGTTTTTTTTTGTTTTCGCTTTCCATTTTTGTTCGGTGTTTTTATAAACAAAAACAATAAAAAATTTGAAAACAAAAGTATCACGGTATATGTAATTATTTTTGAACAATATATCGTTCTTTCTTGAAATAAAACTTTCATTTGGTTTGAATTTTTTGGATTAAATTTTTTGAAAATTGAGTTTTTTGGTTTTTTTGCTTTTTTGTTTTTAGTAAATATTTTTAAATTTTTAAATATTTTTTTTACTTTTTTAGATGCACATTATTTAGATTTATCTAAAAAGTAAAAAATTTGTGAAAAAATATTTTAATAAATACAAAAAAATATAAAAAATATATTGAATTTTCGTATTTTTTTTGTATTTTTTTGTATTTAGGGAATTTTTAAAACGTTTTTTTTACAATTTTTTTTTACTTTTTAGGTATATTTATGTTAGATATGTCTAAAAAATAAAAAAAAATTGCTTAAAATATTAAAAAAATTTAGTAAAAAGAAAAAAATATGGAAAACAAAAAAGTAAAATTTTTTGAAAAGTATTTTTAGAACTAAGTAAAGTATTGAAAAAATATTATTCAATGTGTTTGGTTTTAATTTTTTAAATTCAATTTTATGAAAATTGAGTTTTTTATTTTACGTATTTTTTTTTAAATTTTTAGTGAATATTTTTAAAATTTTAAGCAATTTTTTTATTTTTTAAAATGCACCTTACTTAGATGTATCTAAAAAGTAAAATATTTGTAAAAAAATATTTTAAAAATTCAATAAATATACAAGAATGCTAAAAATGTGTTGAATTCTCGTATTTATTTATTTATTTTGTATTTTTGGTATTTAGTGAATTTTCTAAAAAAAAATTCATAAATATTATACTTTTTAAGTGTATTTATGTTAGGTGTATCTAAAAATAAAAATAAAAATAAAAATAAAAATAAAAATTGTTTAAAATATTAAAAAAATTCAATGAAAACAAAAAAATACGAAAAATAAAAATTTTCATTTTTCTGAAAAGTTAATTCAGAAAACTCAAACCAAATAAGCTGAACACAATTTTTTTTTTGGAAAACATTTTGACAAAAAAATTTTATTGGTTAATTACACTTTTTATTCCCGTAATTTGATCTAAATTTTACTTCTGTTTCTACACTTTAAATTCAATTTCAATTTGGTAATATCATCCAAATTTTCATTAATTTTTCTTATGTGCGCACATTAGAAAAGTATCAGATAACCTTCAACTTGAACAGAATGAACAAATTGAAATTATATTTAAAGTGTATGGATCAAATTGTTCAATTTGAAATTATAGGACCAAAGTGAAATTTTAGTTAAACTATAAAGATAAAAAGTATAATTATCCATCTTTTTCATATTGTTTTTATTTTGTATGAAACAACCTTTTGACGTTTCTTAGAAAATAATATTTTATAGAAAAAAAAAATTGGAAGCATTTCACTGGACAATTTTTTTTTTTTTTTTTGGAAAATGAAAATGCGACTCTAGTTGTTGTATAATCTATAGCTTATTTTTTGTGATCTCTGATATCATGTCTAGCTGTACTTGCTTGTGAATAAGACATTGCTATCTATACAATTAAAGTTGCAAATGACCCCCAATGGGTATGTTTGGTTTGTGTTTGAGAGATGTGTTTTAGAGATAAAAAGTACGAAAAGTTGTTTGGTTTGGTTTTTTTCAAAAGATATTTTGAAAAATTATTTTGAGAGAAAGTTTTGAAAAAAGTGATTGATTTGATGTGTGTGTGAGAGAGATTTGTTTGGAAAACTTGTTTGGTTTACAAGTTTTGAGAAATTTTTTTGGAAAAATTTGTTTGGTTTGATTACTTTTAAAAACTTATTTGTAGAAAAAATTTTCCAAAAATTTTTCAGAAATACAAACCAAACGAACCCTCTCAACTAGATTTGGTCTCGCTTTGGGAGAAAAAAACAGCTCGTTATTTTAAGAAGGTTTATGTTTCAGAGGAAGAGATTGTGAAGCCCTCGGAGAGTAAGACTTTCTTTTTTTAATTTTTTTTCTTAATTTATCTAAAAAACATATAGATGCACCACTTATTACATAATATTTTTTACCGTCTCTCATATGGCGATAGGTTTCATCTACTGCCTTTTGAGAAAGACCGTAAAAATATAGTGGGATAAATGGTGACCGCAATATTATTGTTTTTATCTATTATATATGAGTGCCATTGTTATGGTGCCAAAGTTACTTGAATTCTTTTCAATTAACTTTGAAAAGTTGCTAAAATTTATTAAATTTTTGTAATCACAAACCTCACTTAGATTTTTTTATTTTTATTCCTCTTTCTTCCAACCACCGCACATTGCTTATCACCAACATTGACTACCATCGCCAATGACTTCCTCCAACAACAATCTTCAATCACCATCTCTCGTTGTTACCAACCATCTCTCACTAGTGATAATTATTTTTAGTCATAACTTCTTGCCAGAAACCACCTTTGGCCATCATCTTTGGCATCCTGCCAACCACCACCGTTGATAACCACTTTCAACAACCATCTCCACATTTGGTAAACCATCTTTGCCCATTGCCAACCAACTGCCACCAATGGCAGCTACCATCTTCAACCGTCGATAACCACCTCTTTTAGACCACCCTTTTTACTTACTTTCAAAACAAAATTTTAAATCACAATAAACTAAAAGACATTACCAAACAACACCTTTTCTTTTTCTTTTTCTGTTTTTTTGATGACTGGGTGTATGAACCAACTTATGCGTAAATCCTGAGACTCAGGCAAAGCGCTCCTTTCACATGGATTGGGTAAATCTCGAATAGAACCTGCAAGCGTTATCCCAAGTAGTGGATTACTCCTAATAGGAATTGAAATTGAGATCTAAAGGGAGTACACATCTAAACCCCAAAGTTACACCCAGTAGGTCAATCCCTTAGGCTAACCAAAACAACACCTTGTCAAACATGTTATTATTTTTATTTTATTTTATTTTTTAATATTAAAAATTGAAAACAAAAGCGTTACCAAACATAATGTTAGCTTGGATCTTATATTTGCCAAAAGAAAAATAAAATAAAATAAAAGCTACTTGTATATATACCCTTTTGTGTGGTTAACCAAAAATAAATAAACTTTTTTTCATTAAATTTTTGAATGACAATGTGAATGGATTTTATTTACAACATCAGAACATCCGCATAATGTACGAGCCGCCATTCTGCACAGCATATTTGTGAAAGGGGGAATGACAAACTTTGAACTAAGTGAAGATGACTTGGAAGTCTCTAAATTATATCCTGATTTTGATTACACTACAGTTGATCACCTCTTTGATGTTTTTCTTGCTAATGCTCCCAACTTTGAACATGCTGCACTTTGATTAATTTATTTCTATTTTTCACTTGGATTTTTTAATATGCCAAATAAGATATATCTTGCTATCTAGAAGCATGTCAACACTAATTAGTATGAGAGTAGTGATTTATAAATAAATAAAAATTTAACAAAATTATAATAAGAAAAGAGGTGACTAATTGTGATATTTTCATTTAAAACATGTAGTCAATCGTTATAATCATATTTATATTGTAGAACAACCCTTTGTCATATTATTCTAAAAGAAAGTAAAAATTTTAATGATTTAACATTTTTTTTAATCGATAGGCGGGGAAAAAGTGATTTATATACTCTCTTTGTCCTAAAATAATGGTTTCTTTTAGGGAATCTAACTGTTTTTTATAATACAATTATTATATTATTTTAAAAATATTAATTTTTCAAAATTATCCTTTGATAGTATATTTTTTTGAGAGTATCAATTGTCATAATTGTATTTTTTATGTTATTAATGAATTTAAAATAAGGGCAAAATAGTAAATTTATATTATTTTATTCATTGATTTTTGAAAATGGACTAATATTTTCTGACAATAAAAAATAGAATAAGGAACTAATATTTTAAAATGGAGGAAGTATTTCTTTCGGAAAATTCTATGCATATGCTCCAGTTACAACATTTGTGATATTTGGTTATAATCTATGGTAATGTTAGTAATAACTTTTTTTTGGAACTATGTTAGTAATGACTTGGTTATGACTTATTGTAATGTTGATTATGATATTATTTTGGTTATGGTCTAAAAAGTCTTTGGTTGTACCTTATATGATGTTTAGTTATGACTGAAAATGATTCAGTTATGACATTTGTAATAATTAACCCCACAAATGTCATAACTTACATGAAGGGTGTATATCATAGCATGACCTCTTTCTTTTTCATATATTACTCGACATGACATTTATTTTAAAGGTAATAATTGAAAAAATTTAGGATCAATTATATTTTTACTCCCCAAGATCCTTGTGTTATTATTGTCTCCAATGTTTAAATTCTATTAATTTGGTCTGTAACGTATAAAATTGTTTCAATTCATTCTCCAATGTATAAATTATGTCAATTTGGCTCTCAATATATACCAAGTATTTCAATTTAGTCCCCAAATGTTTAAATTGCGTCTATTAACATATAATTAGGTTGGTAGGCTAAACTGAAGCATATCTTTTATACATTAGAGACCATTGGAGACCAAATTGATACAATTGAAACATATCTTCTAGACATAAGTGATCTTATGAACTATTTAGTCCTCTCTCTTTTTTTATGGACTCAAAAGTCCCATTCTAGTGTGAATTACATAAAAGAGCAAACATAAACACATGTGTGTCATGTGTTGATGGACAAATGTGGGATTTCTCATAATGTTGAAATTAATAAACGTAACACTTCAAAAACAATCTTTTAGTGTACTTTTTCCAAACGTAACACTTCAAAAATGTAATATAGTAAAAAATTTCTTAGCATATATTTTCCAAACGTAATAACGTAACATTTCAAAAAAATCCCTTAGTGTATTTTTTCCAAACGTAACACTTCAGTTAATATAACATACAAAAACTCCTTGGTGTACTTTTCCTAAACGTAACACTCCAGTGCAACATAAAAAACTCCTTAGTGTATTTTTTTTAAACATAACAACGTAAAATTTAAAAAAAAATTCATTAGTGTATTTTTTCTAAACGTAATACTTCAGTCAATGTAACACAAAAATTTCTTAGTGTACTTTTTTTAAACATAGCGCTCTAATATAATAACACTCGAATGTAAAACCAGAAAACCACACTAACAAAAATATAGATTTTCATGCTCGACAACTGACACTTCAGCCACTAATTCCCCTAAAAAGATTCTTCTACACTTCACCTTTCCATTCTCATCCCAAAAATGAATCAAAAAATCGAAAAAATGAATCATAAAAGGGCATTCCCTTAAACTCAAATGGTACCAAATCAAATAAATACAACCTTCCAAAATAAAAAGAATTAATTGATTCATAAGAAAATTTTTAGGACTAAATGGATCAACATTCTCCCATATAGGATTCATAGGTAAAATTTCCTTATATATATTAGGAACTAAATTGACACAATTTAAATATTGAGAATCAAAATGACAAAAGAATCATTTTGAGGTCCAAAAATAATTAACTCAAATATACATATATATATACATATATATATATATATATATATATGTGTGTGTGTGTGTGTGTGTGTGTATAGGGTAAAAACTAAAGGAATCTATAAAACCAGTTTTTTACAATCAACCTTCATTGTCGATTTACAAGTCAAAACTGTTGAACAAGTTTATGTTTTAACTAAAATTAGAGAAACTTGTCAATTATTATCCAAAGAGTCAATCAGAAAACATCTTAAAGATAGTCACAATTTGATTTATCTAGGATTAATTCAAGTAGGAATCAAGCCATTAACCCAACAAGGTAAAAATACATCTGTTCTTTTATACTTATGTTCATGATTTTGAACCAAGCATCAATGTAATCATAATAACTACATTGTATATCATGGTTGGGAAGGTCTCGAAGTAGAAAAGGGAGACCCCATTCTTCCATGGAAACAATATTATGAATGTACAAGGAATGATAAATGATTTTCCTAGTTTGAACTCGATCATAGATAGGTTTAATGACTATTGACTTATGGTGGAAAAGAATATCCTTATAAAAGATTATTGACTTATCGGGATGGGAAGGAATGAAATGCCATCCATTAGGGAAATAGGATTTGACTAAATCAAGAACATTGTGGATATTTTTGTGGACTGGTTCTTTGTAAAAAAGATTGAATGACTGTTTAAGAACATAATCTGTTCTTGGGGTAGACTTGTTAAGAGGCATTGACGTAATTAACTAGCAGGCAAAAGGGTCTGAAGCTAGAGCCGAAGTGTAACTAGGTTTAGGAATATTACCAAGAATTTAGTATCAGTTGACTAGATCAATTGGAGGTGCAATAATGGGTTGACTAGATGGCACAATGGCAAGAGGTTTTGTAGGAGGTTTGTGGCTTGACATCTGCAAGAAAAATGACAGAAGTAGATTAGCATCCACCGTGGACATCTAATCTATCCATATGAAAGTTAACTAGATTAGTGTAATGAGCAATGAATTAGCGATAACTTCTAATCTGATTGAATTGAAGGTAAGGGTCTAGATGAAGGTAAAGGTCATTTTGTAGTGATTTTAAATAGGATATTTTAAACTTATAATAGCAAATAGTTTTACGGTATCTTGTGACTTGTAATCTGTTTGTACGACAATAACAAGTAGGCAAGATGCTCTATCCTCCCTATAAAAATTCTCGGGTAAGGAAATCAGGGATAGAATTTTGACTACCAGGAATATATTCAATATCAAAATAAAAAATACTTAAAATGAATTGCCATCGAGCAAAAATATATTTACTAGAAATATTTTGAACATCTTTTTCCAAAACATATTTAGCACTTTTGCAATCAGCACGTAATAGGAATTTTTTATTTAAAATGTCATCTTGAAATTTACTAATACATAGAACGATAGATAATTTTTTTTTTAATAGTATTATAATTTTTTTGTGCTTTGTTCCAAACACCAGAATGAAAACGAACAATTTGTTCAGATGACTAGAGAGTGATTTTCTGAAGAAGAATGCCACCATAACCAACATCAGAAGCATCAGTTTGAATAATTTTGAATGAATTTTCAGTAGGAATGCCAAGACAAGGCAAGGTCTTAACATATTTTTTGACTTGTTGAACAATAGCAATATGAGTAGAAGACCAAAGAGAAGGACTATCTTTCAACCTATCAAAAAGGGGTTGACAAGTTTTCTTAAGGTCTTTGTAAAATTCAACAATGTAATTTAAGGAACCTAAAAACCGTTGTAACTAGGTTTTGTCTAAGATTTCATCAGGGAATTTAGAAGCAAACTCAATAGATCGACTGATAGGAAGAATAGTACTTTGGTGGATATCATAACCTAAGAATCTAACTTTAGTTTAAAATAGCTTAATCTTAGGAGCAGAAATAACTAGACCATTATATTTGATAATATGGAAAATAGGAATTAAGATGTTTCCAATGTTCATCGAGTGACTTAGAGAAAATGAGGATATCATCTATGTAGACAATCAAAAAATGACTAAAGGGATTAAAAATTTCATTCATATAAGTTACATTTACACTTTACAATAAGCACTTAATGGTTACGCATGACATCAAAAAAATAATATGCTAATGTTGCTACATGTAAACACGGTAATAGTGTGCTAAGTTTTAATACTACAATTGTTATGACTCACACAAACACCATCTAGGCAAGGATAGATTCAGTCTATGCATTATCATTATATTTCATGTCTTATTACTGAGTCAGTGTTATTTGAATACCAAGGCTAGTTGGAAAGCAATGATCTCTAAATTTGTTTATCTAAACTCTATAATTCACAATAATAATCACACTTGATTGTTGTGGTTAGGGTATCTCTATCTATTGTTGGTGTTTTTTTGAATTTAATCAAGATTGTGCCTGAAACTCGTAGTGAGCATATATTGGGCCTATTTTGACCCGGTTTGGTATTACTCAAATCTCGTATATGAGGGTTATTTTGGGGTTTTAGTGAGATTCGGCTTATTGTATTCACTACTTTAAAAGTGAAATTTTTCTGTTATTCTTCACCTATAGACATAGGCTTTAGCTCAAACTAAGTATTATCTTTGTGGGCTTTGTGTTTGTTTTGATTCCCCATCGCAACACTATTTCTCCACCTAGTGTGTCATTCACAGCATAACAAGCATGTGTTCAAAAAAAACTTCTATGGAAGTAGGAATGGCAACGGGGCGGGGATCACCCTCCCCGTCCCCGATCCCCGATGGTGGAAACTCCCCCCGTCCCTGGTCCCGACCCCGATGGGGAGCTCATCACTGCCCCTGACCCCGCCCCTTAACGGGGATCGGGTTTCCCCGACCCCAAAAAGTCCCCGACCAAAAGAAAAAAAAAATTTATTTCCATGATTTCTTCAAACTACAACAACAACAATTAAACAGATCACTCATCAACAACAACAACAATTATTAACAATGTTGTTCATCACCATTAACAATCTCATGAGCTCAAAAATTTAAGATGTAACAAATGTAAATAAAAAAAAAAATTCAGATCTAACAGATCTGTTGTTCATCACCATTAACAATCTCATGAGCTCAAAAATTTAAGATGTAACAAATGTAAATAAAAAAAAAAATTCAGATCTAACAGATC
>NW_021029055.1:267221-315110 GCF_004153795.1 Camellia sinensis | reverse complement strand
CAAAAAAAAAAAAAGATCAACATATATATATATTTTCAGATCAGATTAGACTATATATATATTGTTCATCACCAGATCAGATCACACACACACACGCGCGCGCGCACACACACACACACACACACACACACACACACACACACAAAGATTTAACACACACACACAGATCTAACACTGATCACCGTGGTGGGAGAGCGAGAAGACGTCGGAGATGGGAGGAGAAGAAGGCCTCGGAGATGGGAGGAGGAGATCGCCGTGATGGAGGAGCCGCTGCCGCCATTGCCGACGCCATGACCGTGAGTGAGTGCACTTGATGGGAGGAGTCGTGATGGGAGATGGGAGGAGGAGATCGCCGTGATGGGAGGAGCCGCCGCCGCCACTGCCGACGCCATGACCGTGAGTAGCACCTGCAGAGAGAGAGAGAGAGAGAGAGACATTTGTGTATGTGTGTGAAGAAGAGTGTGTTTAGCCAAGCCCTAACACATACACAATATATATCTATATAAACGGGGTAACTAGTAATTTCCTATCGAGGGAACCGGGCGGGGATCGGGAGCGGGGATCGGGGTCGGTCGGCGGGTCCGGAACTGAAACATGCATCCCCGTCCTCGGCCCAAATGTCATCGGGATTAAATTTTAATACCATCCCGGCCGTCGGGGTATTTTCGGGGAATAACCATTCAATTCGGGGTCGGGGATTGGGTCCCCGTCGGGCCGGGTTCCGATTGCCATCTCTATATGGAAGTACTAAAAAAGGTAAAATTTGTTCTTTTGCAAGACATTGTTCTTTGTACATGTGGTTATATAATATATATAACACATACTTTGTATGAAATTTAAGTCATGTTTACATGAATTGGTTTTTGTTATTTTGCTATTATTGCAGAATGAGATGCACATTGCTGTAAAGCAGAAAGTTGCTTGGAGAGCCAGTTGGTGAAAAACACTGTTGGGAAAAAAAGTGAGTTTCAATTATCTTGGTTTTTTTGCTACAAGTTTTCCTACAAATGCATTCGTGTATTTTGTGGTTTTCTTTTCTTTTTTTCTTTTCATTGTTTTATTTTTTTAATATCCTAGAATAACTTCATGTTGAACAAATGCTTCAAATAAATGATTTAAAAGTTGCTTGCTACCACATCTAGATGGTTCTGAATATGATCATGATTATATTTGCTGCTACCACATCTAGAGTTGCATGTGTGAATGCTTTGATGTAGCTTTCCATTTACTGTTGATATTAATGTGATTTATAGCAATTATGTTCTATGCATATTGATGGTTTACTATATTAATTTAATTGAATCTAGTGTCTAAACTACTAATGGATGCAAATATAGTAGGTAGTTGAATCTTGATTGTTCCCTTAGCTATTAATATGAGATTTTGAGTGGTTAAAAAATACAAGCATTTTGATGTGTTCATGGCATCATATATATGGAAATGCGTTTTAGGTTTGCTTTTGCTTATTTATTCATATGGGCTGGAATTAACCACATAAAGAAACAAAACACAATGTGTAAAAGGTCATGTCTACATTAACAAACTAGGCAAGCTAGTTCCTTAAGAAATTTAGAATTCGAGGTGTTGACGCCCCAAAATCACCAAACGGTGTCGGATTAGCATGAAACTTGGCACACACGATCGACTAGGCACAAGAGACTTGTGGGAGAAGACAAGACTCCAATCGGGTTCCCGGTTTGGGAGTTAGAGCCGGATTTCACTCTAGACAAACTAGTTCCTTGAGAAACTTGAATTTGAGGTGTTGACGCCCCAAAATCACCGAACGGCGCGGTTTAGCACGCAATTGGCACAAACGCCGTCTAGGCACAAGAGAACATGTGGGAGAAGGCAGGACTCCAATCAGGTTCCCGGTTTGGAGTTAGAGTCGGATATCACTTTAAGCAAACTAGTTCATTAAAAAACTTGATTCGAGGTGTTGACGTCCCAAAATCACCAAATGGGTCGGATTAGCACGAAACTTGGCACACACGCCACCTAGGCACGAGAGACTTGTGGGAGAAGACAAGACTCGAATCGGGTTCTCGATTTGGGAGTTAGAGCCAGATTTCCCTCTAAGCAAACTAGTTCCTTAAGAAACTTGAATTCGAGGTGTTGACGTTCCAAAATAACCAAACAGCATCTATTTAGCATGAAACTTGGCACACATGACCGTTTAGTCAGGAGAGACTTATGGGAGAAGAAGAGACTCCAATCGGGTTCCTGTTTGGAAGTTAGAGTCGGATATCACTCTAGGTAAACTAGTTCATTAAAAAACTTGAATTCGGGTGTTGAAGCCCCAAAATCACCAAACGGGGTCAGATTAGCACGAAACATGGCACACACGACCGCTTAGGCACGAGAGACTTGTGGGAGAAGACGAGACTCAATCGGGTTCCTGGTTTGGGAGTTAGAGCCGGGATTTCACTCTAGGCAAACTAGTTCCTTAAGAAACTTGAATTCGAGGTGTTGACGCCCAAAATCACCAAATGGTGTCGGTTTAGCACGAAACTTGGCACACAAGACCACCTAGGCATGAGAGACTTGTGAGAGAAGACGGGACTCCAATCGGGTTCCTAGTTTGGGAGTTAGAGTCGGATTTCACTCTAGGAAACTAGTTCCTTCAGAAACTTGAATTGAAGGTGTTGACGCCCCAAAATCACCAAACGATATCCGTTTAGTACGAAACTTGGCACGCATGACCGTCTAGACACGAGAGACTTGTGGGAGAAGACAAGACTCCAATCGGTTCCTGGTTTGGAGGTTAGAGCCGAATTTCGGTCTAGGCAACCTAGTTCCTTAAGAAATTTGAATTAGAGGTGTTGACGCCCCAAACTCACCAAACGGTGTCGGTTTAGCACAAAACTTGGCATACACAACCGTCTAGGAACGAGAGACTTGTGGGAGAAGATAGGACTCCAATCGTGTCCTGGTTGGGAGTTAGAGCGGATTTCACTATAGGCAAACTAGTTCCTTAAAAAACTTGAATTAGAGGTGTTGATGCCCCAAAATCACCAAATGGCATCGGTTTAGCACGAAATTTGGCATACATGACCGCCTAGGCATGAGAGACTTGTGAGAGAAGACGGGACTCTAATTGGGCTCCCGGTTTGGAGTTAGAGTTGGATACACTCTAGGCAAACTAGTTCCTTAAGAAACTTGAATTCGAGGTGTTGACGCCCCAAAATCACCAAATGGCATCGGTTTAGCACGAAAACTTGGCACACACGACCGCCTAGGCACGAGAGACTTTGGGAGAAGACGGACTCCAATCGGGTTCCCAGTTTGGGAGTTAGAGCCAGATTTCGGTCTAGGCAAACTAGTTTATTAAGAGATTTTGAATTGGAGGTGTTTGACGCCCCAAAATCTCCAAACAACGTTGGTTAGCATGAAACTTGGCACACACAACCGCCTAGGCACGAGAGACTTGTGGAAGAGAGGACTCCAATCGGGTTCCTATCTCCGGCCGACGCCATGACCGTGAGTGAGTAGCACTTGATGGGAGGAGTCGTGATGGGAGATGGGAGGAGGAGATCGCCGTGATGGGAGGAGCCGCCGCCGCCACTGCCGACGCCATGACCGTGAGTGAGTAGCACTTGATGGGAGGAGTCGTGATGGGAGATGGGAGGAGGAGATCGCCGTGATGGGAGGAGTGATGGGAGGAGCCGCCGCCGCCACTGCCGACGCCATGACCGTGAGTGAGTAGCACCTGATGGGAGGAGTCGTGATGGGAGATGGGAGGAGGAGATCGCCGTGATGGGAGGAGCCGCCGCCGCCACTGCCGACGCCATGACCGTGAGTAGCACCTGCAGAGAGAGAGAGAGAAGAGAGACAGTTTGTGTATGTGTGTGAAGAAGAGTGTGTTTAGCCAAGCCCTAACACATACACATATATTATCTATATAAACGGGGGTAACTTAGTAATTTCCTATCGAGGGAACCGGGGCGGGGATCGGGAGCGGGGATCGGGGTCGAGGTCGGGCGGGGTCCGGAACTGAAACATGCATCCCCGTCCTCGGCCCAAATGTCATCGGGGATTAAAATTTTAATACCATCCCCGGCCCGTCGGGGGTATTTTTCGGGGAATAACCATTCAATTCGGGGTCGGGGGATTGGGTCCCCGTCGGGCCGGGTTCCGATTGCCATCTCTATATGGAAGTACTAAAAAGGTAAAATTTGTTCTTTTGCAAGACATTGTTCTTTGTACATGTGGTTATATAATATATATAACACATACTTTTGTATGAAATTTAAGTCATGTTTACATGAATTGGTTTTTTGTTATTTTGCTATTATTGCAGAATGAGATGCACATTGCTGTAAAGCAGAAGTTGCTTGGAGAGCCAGTTGGTGAAACACTGTTGGGAAAAAAAGTGAGTTTCAATTATCTTGGTTTTTTTGCTACAAGTTTTCCTACAAATGCATTCGTGTATTTTGTGTTTTCTTTTCTTATTTTCTTTTCATTGTTTTATTTTTTTAATATCCTAGAATAACTTCATGTTGAACAAATGCTTCAAATAAATGATTTAAAAGTTGCTTGCTACCACATCTAGATGGTTCTGAATATGATCATGATTATTATTTGCTTGCTACCACATCTAGAGTTGCATGTGTGAATGCTTTGATGTAGCTTTCCATTTACTGTTGATATTAATGTGATTTATAGCAAATTATGTTCTATGCATATTGATGGTTTACTATATTAATTTAATTGAATCTAGTGTCTAAACTACTAATGGATGCAAATATAGTAGGTAGTTGAATCTTGATTGTTCCCTTAGCTATTAATATGAGATTTTGAGTGGTTAAAAAATACAAGCATTTTGATGTGTTCATGGCATCATAGATATGGAAATGCGTTTTAGGTTTGCTTTTGCTTATTTATTCATATGGGCTGGAATTTAACCACATAAAGAAACAAAACACAAGGTGTAAAAGGTCATGTCTACCATTAACAAACTAGGCAAGCTAGTTCCTTAAGAAATTTAGAATTCGAGGTGTTGACGCCCCAAAATCACCAAACGGTGTCGGATTAGCATGAAACTTGGCACACACGATCGACTAGGCACAAGAGACTTGTGGGAGAAGACAAGACTCCAATCGGGTTCCCGGTTTGGGAGTTAGAGCCGGATTTCACTCTAGACAAACTAGTTCCTTGAGAAACTTGAATTTGAGGTGTTGACGCCCCAAAATCACCGAACGGCGCCGGTTTAGCACGCAACTTGGCACAAACGACCGTCTAGGCACAAGAGACATGTGGGAGAAGGCAGGACTCCAATCAGGTTCCCGGTTTGGGAGTTAGAGTCGGATATCACTTTAAGCAAACTAGTTCATTAAAAAACTTGAATTCGAGGTGTTGACGTCCCAAAATCACCAAATGGGGTCGGATTAGCACGAAACTTGGCACACACGACCACCTAGGCACGAGAGACTTGTGGGAGAAGACAAGACTCGAATCGGGTTCTCGATTTGGGAGTTAGAGCCAGATTTCCCTCTAAGCAAACTAGTTCCTTAAGAAACTTGAATTCGAGGTGTTGACGTTCCAAAATAACCAAACAGCATCTATTTAGCATGAAACTTGGCACACATGACCGTTTAGTCAGGAGAGACTTATGGGAGAAGAAGAGACTCCAATCGGGTTCCTGGTTTGGAAGTTAGAGTCGGATATCACTCTAGGTAAACTAGTTCATTAAAAAACTTGAATTCGAGGTGTTGAAGCCCCAAAATCACCAAACGGGGTCAGATTAGCACGAAACATGGCACACACGACCGCTTAGGCACGAGAGACTTGTGGGAGAAGACGAGACTCAAATCGGGTTCCTGGTTTGGGAGTTAGAGCCGGATTTCACTCTAGGCAAACTAGTTCCTTAAGAAACTTGAATTCGAGGTGTTGACGCCCCAAAATCACCAAATGGTGTCGGTTTAGCACGAAACTTGGCACACAAGACCACCTAGGCATGAGAGACTTGTGAGAGAAGACGGGACTCCAATCGGGTTCCTAGTTTGGGAGTTAGAGTCGGATTTCACTCTAGGCAAACTAGTTCCTTCAGAAACTTGAATTGAAGGTGTTGACGCCCCAAAATCACCAAACGATATCCGTTTAGTACGAAACTTGGCACGCATGACCGTCTAGACACGAGAGACTTGTGGGAGAAGACAAGACTCCAATCGGGTTCCTGGTTTGGGAGTTAGAGCCGAATTTCGGTCTAGGCAACCTAGTTCCTTAAGAAATTTGAATTAGAGGTGTTGACGCCCCAAACTCACCAAACGGTGTCGGTTTAGCACAAAACTTGGCATACACAACCGTCTAGGAACGAGAGACTTGTGGGAGAAGATAGGACTCCAATCGTGTTCCTGGTTTGGGAGTTAGAGCCGGATTTCACTATAGGCAAACTAGTTCCTTAAAAAACTTGAATTAGAGGTGTTGATGCCCCAAAATCACCAAATGGCATCGGTTTAGCACGAAATTTGGCATACATGACCGCCTAGGCATGAGAGACTTGTGAGAGAAGACGGGACTCTAATTGGGCTCCCGGTTTGGGAGTTAGAGTTGGATATCACTCTAGGCAAACTAGTTCCTTAAGAAACTTGAATTCGAGGTGTTGACGCCCCAAAATCACCAAATGGCATCGGTTTAGCACGAAACTTGGCACACACGACCGCCTAGGCACGAGAGACTTGTGGGAGAAGACGGGACTCCAATCGGGTTCCCAGTTTGGGAGTTAGAGCCAGATTTCGGTCTAGGCAAACTAGTTTATTAAGAGATTTGAATTGGAGGTGTTGACGCCCCAAAATCTCCAAACAACGTTGGTTTAGCATGAAACTTGGCACACACAACCGCCTAGGCACGAGAGACTTGTGGAAGAAGATGGGACTCCAATCGGGTTCCTAATATGGGTGTTAGAGCTGGATTTTCGCCTAGCCAAAATTAATTACTTAATTATCTTTGTAATTATATAGTAGTTAATTTTGTATTTTTTTTTGTAATTAAAATATTAACACATAATTATATTGTCATTAATTATTTTTATTTTTCGTTTTCAGATATTTCCCGAGTAGCAGTTTGTTTCTTGTGGAATATAGACGTGTGAAGATTGCGATTTACTTTTGTTTTTGTTATCCATGGAAGAATCAAGAGGGAAACTTTTGTTTTTGATTTACATTATTTTGAATTGTGAACAACATTATGTATTTAAACATTGTATATGTATTATGCAATATTATGTGGTGGGATAATTTTGCTAATGTGTTGTAATGAATGAATGCAAGAATATTTTTATTGTGAATGAATTGTTATTTTTATACTGGAATTTTTATATTATTATGTAATTATTGGTTTCCTTTTCAATTATTTTTCATTTAGTACCGGTAATTTTCATATTTTTAATAATTTTATTTTATTTTATTTTATTTTATTATTATTTTTTTTCCGAGATGGCACCACATTGCCGTCACAAATGATATTGGCAGAGTTGAGACAAAAGCCTTTTGCGACGGTACTCTTTGCCGTCGCAAATAATCTTTTAGCGATGGCATATCGTGTTGTCTCAAATATTTTTTTAGCGACGGCAGGTGTAGACGTCCCCGAACGTCCCGGGAGGGAATCCCCTGTTTTGTTCATTTGGGCTCACTACAGTTCAGGACTCAATGCCACAGCCCTGTATCTAATCTGGCAAAGTGCAATGCAAGACCGATGAATCATCAAAGAGTCCAGATCCGGCAAATCGTTTTGAAAACAGATTTTTAGAAAGAAGTGCCAAACATAGACTGTTTTGCCAGATATAGAGTCGCCACCTAAATATTTTATTTTGGGAGAATTTAGGAAATCCTGACTCGTGCCTAAGGCCACGTGTCCGTCATCACCAAAGTTACCTCGGCTTGGGAACTTGGGTACGATTGGGGAAGGTCAGCTACGAGCACTCCCGCTCGCCCGATCAAAGATCGGCCTCTACTAAGCATGATATCTTGTTTTTGAAAACACATGTGCTTTTATTCCGGTCATTTAACCTAGAATTACTATGTGATGCGCACAGCATACAAGTATAGACTGGATTGCCTAAGTTGGAATAAAGCATCGCATATCTGTTTGTTTTGAAAAATGGATTGAGGTTTACTACTCGCAAGTAGGCTAAAACACAGGTTTCGACGAATTATTCCAATTCAAGCAACCCAACCTTCACCCACAGGCATTTAGGCAGGTATATCATATAAGTAGTTAGCCTCATGGCAAGTATGCTTTCATGTTAACACTCACATACATGCAAGATGCTAAAGCATAAACACTCACAGTGTACTCCGAGCCAAAACAAAAACTAGTTAGTAATCAATGCATGATCCCAGTTTATGTTAAGATGGCTAATGCAACACATGCAAAATGCAACTACGATAGGCTCGGCTATTCTAAGATGGCAGGTGAGATGCTACGACTAACACGTATTCAACTTGGAATTGAAATACAATGCAGTTAGTATGATGCGCCGAGCCCGGTGCATGGAAGACATATGAATGATGCAAACATGCATAGCATAAGGATGCTAATTGAAATATGCCCTAATACTAACCATCATAAGCGGTTAATAAAAAGGAGAAAGACGTGGGGTTGGAAGACATGCATCACACACACGCACACTTATTACAAAATTGCCCTCTCTCGGAGGGTCCGAATAAATAATACAAACCGAATAAATAACAGCTACAGCTAATTATTACACAATTCTTAACTAATTAAACAAATTAATTAAGCTATGAAAAACAGTAAAACAGTCTTGGGAAGAGGGATGAATGCATGCTTGGTCGGCTTCGCCCGAAAATCCATTGCCATGCCTCATGTTGCCTTTGTTTGCACTGTTTTGTTCCTCTAAAAATTGCACAAGTCTCCAGAACACTTCTGATCCATCTCATGGATGCTATGAGAGGCCATCGGCCACTGGAAAATGGTCATCGACCAGTTGTGAGGATATCGGCTAAGTATGGTTGGTCGGTCGACACTGAAAGAAGTCGACCGGCTATTTATTCTTGCAGAACCCTGTTTGCTGCAGCAGAGGGCAAACAGAGCATGACAATGCATTTACCAGACAATGTTTGCACAACCACACTCCCTATCATGTTTAAGACTCCAGGGAGTGTAGTTCTTCAACCCTCGGACTATCAATCATGCATTTCAATGCATGATGGCCAAAGAAGCCAAGTGTGCAACTCAATACGGAATGAAATGCACAAAACACATAAAGGACCCCAACCTCTATCATGATTGATCAAGAGGCAAGGGATGCATGCTCAATGCTATGCAACCTAAGCATGCAAACAAACTAATGCAAAATGAGTATGCTAGCAAGCAATATGCAATAGGCATACAACCTACATATGCAAACATGCAACCTAGCATACACAATGCTATGGACTATAGGGCACACACAATGCTATATGAACTATGGCATGCTCAATGCAACTACCCACCTAACATACACAATGTAAGGAGTGACATGGCATACACAATGCTAACAACATAACATGCACAACACATTGTAACATGGCATACACAATGCAAGATGGACTTAAACTAAAATGAATGGGCCTCAGCCACACTCAAATCAGTGGCCAAACATGATGAAAACAATACAATGACACACATGCAAACATGCAAGAATGCAAGGGACCAAACCTAGGACATAACATGCAACTCTACCAAGGCATGGCAGGGATGAAATACAACGTACAATGGGACATTTTTCAGCTCTGAAATGACATGCAAGATGGTCCCAAAACATGGAAACACCTCAGTATATGCATGCGATTGACCTCAAAACTCAAAGTTAAGCATGGATATTGAACTACAAGCATGCAAAACAAGCATCATTTGACCACGAGACCCAAAAATAGAGCTAAGGCAGTCCAAAACATGCACAAAACCAGTTTAAGGCAAGGCCAAAATATGCTAGGAAAGGCGGCCAAAACATCATGCAAAACAAGCTAGTGAACCATGACTTACATTACAACTATATGAAGCATGTGAAGGACTACCAAACCAGCCAAAAATAGAAACAAGGCATGCCAAAATATGACCCAAAACCCACTGGAACTTAGTCAACACATGCTAAAATGAGGTGCTCCTTTGAAAGGCTATGCAAGGGGTTACTCTACACATGCAAGATAGACATCAAAAATGGAAAAACCACCTCTGGACAGAGGTTATGAGAGCCCTAAAACTCATCAAAAAGGGCCTGAAAGGGGGCTAGGAAGCATGCAAGTGAAGGCTCCTTTGAAAGGCCACGAAAAGGGTTACTCTACACATGCAAGATGGACAGTTAATATGGCAAAACCACCTTTGGGCAGAGGTCATGCAGGTCATAAAACTCACAAATAATAGCCTGAAACATGACTTAGAAACATGCAAATAGGGCTCCTTTGTTAGGCCAAGAAAGCTAGTAAACAAGACAAGGGGTGGGAGAGTCACCCCTCTCTGATTTTGGGGCTCAAAATAGCATGTTAGCCACTGAAAATCCACTGGATTTCAGTGGCTAGAAGGCCAAACAAAGCCCACTTCAAAGGCCTGGATGCATGACTCAAAACAAGATGAAAACAATCATGCAAGGGGGTAGATGGCCCCCAACAGAAAAATTACCTTAAACAAACTTCAAGAGGAGCTCAAAATAAGACTTTTTTCAGTTTATGATAAAGCCCAAAAGTGCTTGCAAATAAAGCTAAGATATGGAGCAAAATAATGTCAAAAAGAGGGAAAGAAGTGTTACCCTTGTAGAGAAGACCTCCAGCAGCTTCTGGTCCAAAATAGCAAACCTTTAACCTTTGAAAACCAGCTCTAAGGTGCTTAGAGTGATGGTGGAGGCGTTAGGATAGGAGATGGCGTGTAAGGGAGGGCAAGAACTTCACCCTTTGAAGCTAAAATGGAGAGAAACAAAGGGAGATATGGTGTATATGCTCAGCCAACTTTAGAACCCTTGCAAAGGAAGGGAGGCCCTTTCTTTATAGAGAAGAGAGGCCAAAGCTTCTCTTGGAAGCTTAAAAGCAAGGCCAAAGATCCTCCATACATGTGTATGGAGGATCCAGTCTGTGCCCTCCAGCTGGCACAGCTGGCATCCATTCAGTCTGTAGAATACGCAGAAAGGCCGCCGGCCATAAAAATTGGTTGGCCGACTACTATAAATGGTCGGCTTGCTACTTATTTGGTTGGCCGGCACATTGTTTGGTCGGCCGGCAGGAAAAATCTACTTTGCAAGTCCAACTTCAAACGGGCATAACTCCTTCATATTAACTCCTTTTTAGGTCATTCGTGTGTCCAAATTGAAGCCTCGGAAGTAAGCTTTCCAATGGAACCTACCTTGCATCAAAATTCCAACTATGAAAAAAGTTGTGCTTGTTTTGGTGAAGGTTGCTCAGTTTCAGTCCAACCGGGATAATGCCCAACTTCAACCAATCATATCTGCCCCATCCGGACTCGGCCTTAGGAGATTATTGAGTGAAAAACGAAGCTCCGGAAGTCTTCTTTCCAATGGTGGTGGCCTCATAGCTTAAATTCGAATGCATAGACAGATAAGCCTGATTTAGCGAGGACCGCCCAACTCTCTTTTAGCGATTCATGCCCAACTTCTTTCTCAACTAAGTTTCTTCTCTTCACTCCTCTTTTCTTCAACTCCGAACCTCCGAACAAGGTGTTTTGAAAGATTTTTCAAAGACTTCATCTCTCTTTCATTCATCTCCACTTTGTCCTTGCTCGGTTTACTGAAAAACGCATCATTTGACAAAATGCGAGCCTCGGAACATCATAGGAACTTTATTTCAAAAATATTTTGAAAGAGAGGATTTTAAGATCCAAAATATTTTGGTCCAACAATGGGGTGTGAGGTTTGGATTTGATGCTCTCCTTGCCAAAGAAACTGACCTTTTGCATAGCATAGCCTGTACATCTTTCACCACCAAAGAAAACCATAAGTAGCGTCCAAGTCTTAAGGGTGATCAAAAAATGGGGTGTCTACAGCAGGTATCCCATCGCAATAAAAATTCTTTAGCGACGGCATTTTTTCCGTTGCAAATAACACCTTTAGCGACGGCAACATCGTGCCGTCTCAAAAAATCTCAGATTTTTTCATATTAATGGCGATGGCAAAATTCTGTCGCAAAAAGGCAACTTTGCCGTCGCAAAAAAAAGGTGACGGCAAAGTGCCATCGCTAAAAATTTTTTGTAACCCCCTTTGTTGCGACCCCCCACTTGCCGTCGCTAAAAGCCCATATGTCGTCGCAAAAAACCTTTTGAGACGGCATTTTGAGTATTTGCGACGGCATTTTGCCGTTGCAAAAAGTCAAATTTTTTGTAGTGTATTTTTGAAGTCTATAGTTATGATTTTCTATTCAATCCTTACGTTTTTACATTTTCAGTTGATGGTTTTGTAATACTAAAAAAACTCTTGCCAACTTTTGCATATAATAATACTCAACAGGGGTGGAGCATACTCCTCTATCAGACAAGTTAGGATTATGTAAATCTTGGTGGAATTGCTCAACACTCAAATACTAGAACTGTGGGGATTGTTCATTTGTTTTTTCTTTTGGAGTTGACCCATCTTGACTTGGTATATTAATTGCTTTTCTTTCTCTACCTTGATCTAAGTTTTAATTTTTGTTGGGATTTAGTTTAGTTTACTCTCTCTGTTGATGTGTTGCCATACTAATATGTGTTTATATATACTGTTCAATCATGCTCCATAGGCTACAAGAAAACCAGTCTTCATATAAAGAGTGAGGATAATATTGATAAATCCAAATCCAGTAACTTCCTTTCTTTTGTTATTTCATAATTGGAGAGTGAATCAATTATGTAGTTTTTTTTTTCTTTTCTTTATTTATTTTTAATTTCAAATTAGTTGGATTATGAATCAATGGAGTCGAGTTAGGTTGAGTTCTTGTTTGCCAGAAGCTGAATTCAGAAAATTACAGTGTGTTTAGAGTGATTTGGTGAGAAATGAAGAGGGGGGGGGGACTCTTTTTGTTATGTTTGGTTTATAATTTTGGATTTGTTGATTCTATATATATTTGGTTTTATGACTTTAAAATATCTAGCCATACATTGAAGATTTTCATTTTGGATTTATTGATTCTATGTATATGTCGTATTTGTATATGGTAATACAAATATTTTATACTAGTAACAATCAAAGTCGTTATTTCTTTTTCTATTGATGTAGGAGATGAAGAGTCAGTGTGATAAGAAATTGTCTGATTTTGTCTTTTATAAGACAAGAACAGTCTCTACAAAAATAGTAAGTCTATTCATACACTTCTAGCGGTTTCTGAATTAATTTGTGTTTTTATTTTTCAGGTCAGAAATTTCCTAGAGAGATACAAAATATGGTCAAAAAATTCAAGAACTTAGTTTTTTTCAAGTTTTTATTTTTTATTTTTTAATATATGTGATCACAGTTAAAAACTTTTTTATTAATTCTTTTGTATATACTTTTGAACATTTAACTTTCATTTATGAAATATATGATGTTATTCCATTCAATATATGGTTGTGATTCAAATGTTTTTAATCACACTTTAAAAATGTGATCTAATTGTTTTTAATCACACTTAAAAGATGTGATCTAAATTTTTTTAATCACACTTAAAAGATGTGATCTAAATATTATTAATCGTACTTAAAAAATGTGATGAAATCATTTTTTTATGACACTTAAAAAGTGTGATTAAAAATGACCCCTTCTAATCACACTCTCAAAGATCACACTTTAATAAAACTTGAAAGGTGTGATTAAAAAACATACATCACACAAAAAAAGTGTGATCTTTATCTGTATTTGTAGTAGTGATAATATTTTGAAATTCACAATATATATGCATATATATGTATGGACCAAAGTAGAGTGAGAAGTATTGGTTTGAAGAGTCTAGATCCTCTATAAAGTGCACCAAAATGATGTCGTTTTGGTGCATAAATCACAATATATATATATATATATATATATTTGCACACTGAATAGAGAGAAAGTAGTGAAGCACCGACAACCTCTACTCCTCCAATGACCTCTATTTCTAGTAGCCTCATAATCTTTCATCTTCTCCTTCCCCTCTCTTACTCCTTCTGCCTTGACTGCCATCAACACCACCTTCAACGACCTATCCACCATCTCCAACAACCCTTCAGATCTACCTTATCTCTACGCCCTACCTTCGAGACCTATATCTGCTCTCCATCTCCTCATTTCCCCTCTAGCAGACCCCCTCTCGCCATTGCAACTTAGCCCTCCGACGACCCCAGTACTCACTCCCCTCTAGTAGCTGTAGAAACCCCATTTTTGACCACCCTTAAGACTTGGAGGCCACTAATTGATCACTCGATAATGAAAGTTGTGCTATGCAAACATTTGATTTCCTCAGCAAGGAGAGCTCTAAATCCCAACCTCATACCCCATTTTGGACCAAAACTATTTTGGACCGAAACTTTTTTAGACCTTAAAATCCTCTCTTTCAAAATATTTTTGAAACTGTTTCTACGATGTTCCGAGGCTCGCAGTTCGTTGAAAATTACACTTTTTGATAAACCGAGCAAGGACAACGTGGAAATAAATGGAAGGGAGGTGAATTCTTTGAAAAATCTTTTTAAACCTCTTATTTATAGGTTTGGAGTTGAAGAAAATTGGAGGAGAGGGAAGAAAATTGGCTGGGGAAAAAGTTGGGCATCAAACCGTTAAGAGAGAATTGAGTAGCCTTCACTAAATCAGGCCTATCTCTTTGAACACTTAGAATTTAGATGTGAAGCTACCGTCATTGGAAAGTAGACTTTCGGGGTTTCAATTTAGACTCAAGAATGACCTAAAACCGAGTTCGGATGAGAGAGATATGCCTATTTGAAGTAAGCCTGGAAGCAGATGTTTCTTGTGGCCGGCAAGTAGCTGGCAATCACCATTTGTGGACGGCCGACCACCACTTCTGGCATGCAAGCCACTTGTGCCCAAGCCAGCCACCGGTGACCAAAAGTAATTTTTTGCAGATATTTCCCTCCAGCTGTTTCCATACTACTCCAGTTGTTTCTGAATAGATATTTTTGACCTAAGACTCATATTTTCTATATATACATGACTTATCTCTCATATTTCAAGGTTAGAAAAACTTTGGAAGCAAAAAATATCCTCTCTCTCTACAATTCTCTCTTTCTCTCTTGCAACTTGCATAGACTTTACCCAAACACTCTAAACCAAACCTATAGAGCTTCTTGCTGAGGTTATTTGAGCTTGAATTTGAGCTCTTAAAATACTTGAGAGTGTGAAATTGGTGATTTATGACTTAAGGGTTCATTTCTCTTCAAGAGGTATATCTTCTCTTGCTTTTGCACCATCTCTACACCACTTATTTTCCATCTTTTCTTACTGTTTTGGGGCTATGAAAACTCTTTATTTTTGGGCTGAAACTTGTGGTTTAAGGCAAATAAAGGTTGAGGGGTGGTTCACCCTTCTTTACGCCTTACTTTCAAGGCCTTTACCATTGTGTTTCCCATCATTTTACTATCTTTTTTTGAGCTTTTAAACACTAAATTTCAGAGTTATTTCAGTGGCTAAAATCATATTTTGAAGTCCTAAAATGGAGGGGGTAGCCTCTCCTCCTTGTGTTTTGTTTACTAGCTTAACATGCTCCATGCTTTAGCTTATTTTTATAGCTTTTGTTAGCTTAATTCCAGCATTTTTTAGGGCTGTTTCAGACCTGTTTTAAGACTATTTTTAAGTGTTTGTTGTGTTTGAGCTTTGTTCTGCATGTTTATAGTGCGATAGTCCTCATGAGTTTGGGGTTCTAGGCCTTAGACACCATCTCCTTTGGGTTGATAGCATTTATTTATGCTTTTCTCACTTATTTTCAGTATTAATAATCTCGGCAAACTCCCTTCCTTCTTGGCTTTTGTTTTGCTTTAAGGGTTGTTTCAAGCCTCTTGTTCTTTTAAGCATGAGATTGAGGTTGTCATGCTTAATGGTTTAATCCCTTTTAGGGGTTCATTATCAATGACATGACATCTCTTTCATATCTTAAGTTAACTCTTGGTTTAGTACTTCACTCCATTAGAGGACTTAACTTCACCATTGGACTCAATGAATTGAAGAATGGTTGGCAATTTAAAATGGAGTAATTAAAATTGAGGCTAAAATTGGTGCAACATAATAATTGGTGTTGTGTTCAATCAGACGTTAATTGAACACATGGAAGCTTGAAGCATTTCATACTCATTAGTGATGAAATGATTCAAGTCTCCAAGGTCAACTTCTTTCCTTGATCATTCATGAAAGGGAAGGAGGTTTGTGTCTTGTTTTGCATTTATTGACCTTGCAGACTTGGTTTCACAAGCCATTATGCAATGAAATTGCATCCATTGATGGTTTGTGAACCAAACTTGCTTCTCCTTTGATTTGCCCATGAAAAGGAGGGATAAGTTGTGCAAACAAACCATTGAAATACCCTATATATGCTCTGTTTGTCCTCTGTTGCAGCAAGATGAACATGTGCATCAGTGGTCGGCAGGCCACTTTCCATGGCTGGTAAACCACCATCCATGGCCGGTAACCTTTAACCATGGCCGACTGGTGACCGGCAACCTTTACTAGTGGCCGGCCAGCCACTGATGCAAAACTCAACAGAGGTTTGGTAAGGCAGAGCAGAGTGAGCAGCAGTGTTAGTGTTCAACTGTGCAAACAGAGGCATTCGAAAGCAAAACAACGGTCTTTTCAGATGGAAACCGAGCATGCGCATGCACATCCCTCGTTTCCCAAGGCGGAGTAGTTAGTTGTTTAGTTTAATCATTAATTGCGTCTGTGTTGTAATTATTTAATTAGTTAGTTAACTAGTTAATTAATTCAAGTGTTGCAATAATTAGTTAAATAGTTTAGCTATTTATTCGTTTTGTAATAATTAGCTTAATTAGTTTAGCTTAGCTAGCTAGTTAGCTTTATTCATTCGGACCCTCCTGTGCGAAGGCATCAATGTTGTAATAATGTGTATGTCTTCCAGCCCCACGTCTTTCTCCCTTTTATGTATTCGCTTACAATGGTTAGATTAGGGAAATGTTTCAATTAGCATACCTTATGCTTGCATCCATTCATCTTGTATTGCACGCACCAAGGCTCGGTTCATCATTCTAACTGTATTGTTGTTTAAATACTTAGTTGAATAAGTTCTTAGATCGCATGTTATCAAATTGATTCATATGCCATGTTTAGTAGCCAAGCCTATTAATTGCATTCTTCGCATGTGTTCCATTAGTCATCTTGCCTAGTTAGGAATCATGCATTTTTTCTAACTCTTTTGTTTTATCTTGGCTTGGAGTACTAAGTGAGTTTTTAGTACTTTAGCATACTTGTATAAGTGTGAGTGATTGCCATGACTAGCATGCTTACCATGAGGCTAAATGCTTATTTGTTGAACTGTTTGAGTGCCTGTGGATGAAGGCTTGTTGCTTGAATTGGAATGATTCAATGAATGTACGTTTAAGGCCACTTTGTTGAGTGGAAAATTCGCAAACTTTAAGCCCACTTGAGGTGCCAAAATCAAACCCTTTCCGAAAAACAAACATAAAATTGAATTGTTCCAATTTGAGCAAACTAGTCTATACCTTGTGTGTGCGCATCGCATAGTAATGCTAGCCTAATAACCAGAACAAGAGCATATAATGTTGATAAAAATCATATCATGATTAGTAGAGGCCAATCTTTGATCGAGCGAGCGGGGGTGCTCAATTCATGACATTTCCCTCTCGTACCTAAGTTCCTAAGTCGAGGCAACTTTAGTGATGATGGATACGTGGCCTTTGGCACGAGTCATGGGTTTTCTAAATTTTTCCAAAATAAAATATTTAAGTGGCGATTCTGTATCTGGAAAAATAGTCAATTTTTGGCATTTTTTGATTCAAAATTGATTTTCCAAAAGATTTGTCGGATTTGTACTCTTTGGTGTTTATGAATTTCACGTTGCACTTGTGAAATTAGATTCAAAACCGCGGGAGTCTAAACTGTAGGGCTTCTTTTGAACGTCCGAGAGGGGGTGCGAACAAGGCGAGGTACAGTAGCCCCCTTTTCGTCATTGTCCTCGTCCTCCTTCTCCTTCTTTTTTTTTTCCCTTCTTTTTTTCTAATTTCTTTCGATCTCTTTTTTCTCTCCATCTTAATATCCAAAGGTGATTAATTTGAAAGGCATTGGAGGTGATAGCGATAGCTATGGTAGTATGAGATCAGGCAAACGAGGTAAGGAGGCGAACGAGGCTTAGTACAAACCCTAGATCTAGGGTTTTGCTACATCTAAGTTTGGGACTAGCGGTGGTACGAGGGCGGTGCTAGTAGTAGCTGAAGTGGAGGCAGAAGGAGAGGGGGAGGGGAAAGAAAGAGGAAGAAGAAGAAGGAAGAGAAAATGAGGGCATTGGGGTCATCGGAGCTAGGATCATTGGAGCGGTGGAGGGAGAGGGGTCACTTAAAATCATAAAGGGAAAAATAAATAAATAAGCAAAACGACGCCGTCTTGGAAGAAGTAATCTCAACCTTCCATTCTTTTTACTTTTGACGCGGCGCACTCTCATCAAAAGCACTATAAATTACACTACACACTTAGCACTACAGAGGGTCCAAACTCTTAGTTTGGTTTTATTTTAAGCCACAAAATATGCTTGAGAATCAAATTTCCCACTACTCTTGCAAATCGTTTTGTTTGCGTACATCTAAGAAGTACAAACACTTCTAAGAATTTGATGTATCCGTGTTGTGTCCGTATTGAATACTGACACTCTCTGGACACTTTCCTGACACATGTCTTTGTTGTGTGTGGCCTATTTTCCCGACACACTCTCTGTTCGTCTCCCGTTGGGTGTGTTTGGTAACGTTTACGTTTTCAGTTTATATTTACAAAAATTTTATAAACTTATTTTTGTTTATTTTTAGAAAAACATAAACTACAAACGCGTTTGGTAATTGACAAAATGTTTAAAAAAATTTAAAAATATAAAAAAGAGTGAGAAATGAGATATGAGAGTTGTGCAAAGCAATTTTTGTCCCTTTGCGTTTATAAGAAAACCAAAAGAATTGTTGTCTATAAATAGCAAGTTTTTTTTTTTTTTGGATCAACCAAAAAAAGGATTTTATTAATGATAGAAAATATGTACAAACAGAGAGAAAGAGTGCCAATATGAGGAAATACCACATCATTATTGAAATGGATTATCTCAACTAGGTTGCCACCAAGAAATTAGAAAAAATCATATGCATCAACTAGGGGGCGCGCACACACAAAAATAAAAATACCAACAACAAATGAAGGAATGAGAGGACCGTGAAAGTGAGATTAATAAGCAGGATGTAGCTTCCTTCCTTTTACCCCATCTAGAGCATAAATGAAGCCAAAAGAAGAGTATTCAGTGATGTTGGCATGCCACTTAAGCTAGTATGCAACTTGAAGATTCACTGAATCAACCAGATCAGACCAATGTGGGGTCTTATTATTAAAAACCAACCTGTTTCTGGTCATCCATAATACCCATAACAATGCCAACGGGATAGCTTCCCAGATAAGTTCACCTGCATGTTTGAACTTAAAGTCTTTCCACCAGGCGAAGAGATCAACGATTGAGGACGGTGATATACAGGTTAAACCCCACCGTTGGATAAATTTGGACCAAATCCACCAAGTGTTATAGCACTAGAGAAGCAAGTGACTAGCACAGTAGTCTCCACTTTACTCTTGCAGAAAGCACAAAGGCTATTGCACAGGAGATTCAAAGTAGGATGACTTCCAAACAACATTAACAGGGGAAGGCGGGTGGTGGCTAGTTTTGGATGGTAAAAAAAAAAAAAACTCAAAACTCAAAACGGAAGCACATATTTTGTGTTTTTATTTTTTGGCCAAATTTATAAACTGAGACCACTGATTTACAAATCAAAAATTTTACCAAATAAGTTTTTATTTGAGTTTTTAAAATTTTTGTAAATATAAACAGAAAACTGAAAGCGTAAGTGTTACCAAACGGTACCGTTCTATTTTGTAATTTTTTTTAAAGACCCAGACACTCTTCAGACATTTGGAGGATACACGTGTCTGTTGCTTGAACACACGTATCTATCGATTAGATACAAGTGAAACTAATTATAAGTTTGAACAAAACACCTCAAGTTACAATAATAAAACAATAACCATATAAATTTATAGAAATTAGTATTATATTACATTTTTTTATTATCTTTGAATGATATATTCATATATATATATATAACATATAATTAATATAAAAAATTATATATTTCATGCATGTCCCTTACATGCCGTGTCCTGCAATTTTTGAAAATCAACGTGTCGACGTATTCGTGTTATATCAGTGTTGGATCACGTGCCCGTGTCTATACTTGTTAGGTGTACATTGTTGGTGTCTAAAATTAAATTACCTCAATAAAAGTAGGGTACATGGCAAACCAGACATACGAATTATGCATGATTAAAGTTGGGCTCATAAACGGAAGTGAAAGGCTATAGGACGGAAAACTCAATTTAGATTACACAAAATAACAGTCGAGAAAATTATCCGAAGGGCATTAGTTAATGATACATTATGTTTGTTTGGGTGGACATGAACTTGGGATTGGACTAATAGTCCAATAAAATTATTAATCCGATGTTTGGTTAAACAATTAAAGTACGGACTAATTATTTTAAACTTGACTATTAGTTAAAATAGGATACATAATCCAACGGATTCGTAATCCTAGGACTATTAGTCATGGGAATACTAATCCAATCCGCCCAAACAAACATAAATACTCTTGACTACCTTCACTATCATAGAAAAGAAGAAAAACTATAAATATATTTTCTAGATACTAAAGTATCATTTTCTCTAATTCCTTATAATTTAACATTATATACTTTTCATAATAGAGTTTGTTTTTTTGGTTTTTTTTTTTAACATTTTTTTTATCATAAAAGTAAATGTCTTTATTATTAAAACAACATTTCATAGATTTATTTTTTTTCATATTTTAAATTCCCTTCAATAATGTTAAAATATAAGAAATTGGAGAAAATGGAAGTTTAGTCTCTAGCAAAATATATATTTTTTAATCTTTCTTATTTTGTATGATAGTGGAGGTTGTTAAGAGTATTTAATGCATCATTAATAAGTGCTCGTAGAGTATTTGTTAACAAGACTCTTATCCTAACAGTAGGTTGAGAATTTTGAATTTAAAAAGAGGGAAGCAAACATCAAACTAGAACACAGAGAGATATGAGAGTTGTGCAAAGCAATTTTTGTCCCTTTGCGTTTATAAGAAAACCAAAAGAATTGTTGTCTATAAATAGCAAGTTTTTTTTTTTTTTGGATCAACCAAAAAAAGGATTTTATTAATGATAGAAAATATGTACAAACAGAGAGAAAGAGTGCCAATATGAGGAAATACCACATCATTATTGAAATGGATTATCTCAACTAGGTTGCCACCAAGAAATTAGAAAAAATCATATGCATCAACTAGGGGGCGCGCACACACAAAAATAAAAATACCAACAACAAATGAAGGAATGAGAGGACCGTGAAAGTGAGATTAATAAGCAGGATGTAGCTTCCTTCCTTTTACCCCATCTAGAGCATAAATGAAGCCAAAAGAAGAGTATTCAGTGATGTTGGCATGCCACTTAAGCTAGTATGCAACTTGAAGATTCACTGAATCAACCAGATCAGACCAATGTGGGGTCTTATTATTAAAAACCAACCTGTTTCTGGTCATCCATAATACCCATAACAATGCCAACGGGATAGCTTCCCAGATAAGTTCACCTGCATGTTTGAACTTAAAGTCTTTCCACCAGGCGAAGAGATCAACGATTGAGGACGGTGATATACAGGTTAAACCCCACCGTTGGATAAATTTGGACCAAATCCACCAAGTGTTATAGCACTAGAGAAGCAAGTGACTAGCACAGTAGTCTCCACTTTACTCTTGCAGAAAGCACAAAGGCTATTGCACAGGAGATTCAAAGTAGGATGACTTCCAAACAACATTAACAGGGGAAGGGGGAAAGCCAAGTGAGTCTTCGAAAGTTTGGTAGCATAACTTCACAGAGAAAGATGAGGATGCTAACTATAAAACCTTGTCTGATGCATTTGATTTCAATTGGACTTTAGTCGACTGTGTTGCTATGGAAATAAATTCCTTCTATAAGACAGAAAGGAATTTTTCATGGTTGATAAGTTGAAAAGTCTGGCAAAGGTTTCCTGTAAGGGGTTTTCAAGATGAGGGGGTATCAACGTAATTAACACTATTTATCTTACGGCGCTTTATGCGTAATTTTGCGCCATTTTGACATGGTCTTGGAGAGAATTTCTTTGTATTTTTCAATAAGTTTCTCTATTTTGTTTTGTACTTTTTCATATTTTATTTTGGTTGTTGTTGGAAGATTGAAAGGAGCTCAAATAGGAAAGTAAATTTTCAACGGAGTAAACATGTCAATGTTGCTTACAGAATCTATAATCTTCCTCATATCCAAGTTAATCATGTAACTGGAAATGCGCCTACTGTTGGTCTTTGTAGATTGATTCTAACTATAGGATTAAAATGGTAAGAGGCAACCATGCAATGTTCGAAGGCTTCAACCTGCAAAATCAAAAGTGGTAGGCACATTGATCAATTCATTGGGACTATGGTTGAGATTATTTTTGGTTCCATCAAAGGTCACATTGATCAATTCATGATTACTGCTGATCAAATTGCAAAAGATACTACAAACAAAGATGTTAAAAAGGTTGAATAGAGGAAGATATCTTCCTTATGCTGCAAGGTGTGGATGTTATGAAAAGCAATATTGACATGCTGATGGTGTTTCCCCATTGTCTTGGAACTATAACAGTATCTGATAAGTCATGAATGCCACTCACAAGTGTGATCATAGAAATGGGAGTTCGTCATATACTGGGAGCTGATTTTTCATATCACATTCAATTGAAGTTCATTTTGGTTTTCCAATGAATATGTAATTAAGTACTGAAATTCATTGGTTAAGAAAGTGCTTCCTCACTCCAAGCCATACTGTTGCTTGATTTACAAACAAAAGTCACAAAGCTCCAATTTCAAAAAATTCCATAGGATTATGCTTCTATCCGCCATCAACTATACGTATTGCTTTTGTAATACACTTGGCACATAGAGATGCAAAAATATTGATCCAATTCCAGTGGGTTTTAGACAATTCCACATCTAGATATGTTGTCCTCTACCCCACTTTTAATTATGTGTGGATCATCATTGATCAATTCATGCTTCTGTTGCATCCTAACATGATCATAGCAAGTAACTCCACCTGCTATTCTAAGGGTTTACTTTAAAGTTCTTTGTGTTTGTACCACTGGACAAACTGATTCCCACGAAAGAGAGAAGAAATTGAAGGTTCACATGAAATAATTGAACTTGAAAATTTCTATCTAGTGATTAAATTTGAGTTTGAAATTGAATGCACCATTCTTCATGCTGAATCAAGCAGTGTTCTATAATCTATGCAGGCAACATGGTTTCGTGTTGTTTTCTCTTGCCTGTCACTGTCTAAGAAATGCATGAACTTACTCCAGACATGCTTGAAAGACTTAAAAATCTCGAGCACTATAAAGCTGATTAATTTTCATAATAGCAAAATTCGAAAGGCACAGAAAATTAACTTTATTGATCAATGAAATTAAGCTAATAAATTAAATAACGACACAAAATTGTCTTATTGTCAAAGCTTCAACAACACTAATAAGCTTTGTTCTCCCCATTTTTTCATTCATTAATAAGCTCTGTTCATTGGTAGATTTCTTCGGCACATCAATGAATACATCCAGATTTGACTTTCTTTAGATTATGCTCCTTCATATTTTATGGCTGTTAAAAGCTACAATGGCATGTAAGCTCTTCTTGTAATTGATCACTTATAAGTTGGTTTATAGGCATGACAAATCAATGAAATGAGAAACAAATTCATTCAAATGCTGAGTTCCAATATTCTGTCTGGAAGATAACTATTGAAACAATGGGAGAGCTTTTTGCAATGTTTGTCTTACCACAAATTCAAAATCCAAACACAGATGAGGGGCAAAACCAAAGAATCCTAAGACAACTTTTGCAATACATTTTCAAATGCTAAAAAAACAAAAATAAGTTTAAAAAAAAAATATAAACACAATTTTGACTAGATTTCTACTTACCCCTTTGTCCAGGAATCAAAATGATTCATGCAAATTTTTTCTAGTAGATAGCCCAGTCAAGGTAACAGGATAGTTCAGAAGTTCAAACAAATTTCATTGTCATCAACTTTGGGAAAAATATCTTGTTTCTAAGGTTTGATTCACCAAGTATTTGAGAAACTAATCTCCAGAATTACTTACCCCAAAAAAACTAATCTCCAGAATTCCATGTCAACAACCCTGATGGAGCTCCCCATTTTTTGCTTCAAAAACTGCTTTACTAGTTGCATATTTTTGCTTTCGAGTCAAATGCAAGACAAATCATAAATCACACCAGAACATCAATGGTAACGTTAAAGTTACAAATGATTTCTCTATTATAATTCTGATAAAATAGAAAAACCAGAAGTGATCAGCAGCACTCCATGAAAAACACAAGACAAGTTCATCCTCATCTTCATCTGCTACCGGTTATTGGCTTGATCAATTGCAATCTGCTTCATTGAACAATAAGAGTCAAACAAAATACAATGAGTTTGAACAAATAATAACATAATTACTATCACAACATCATGATGGATTCTCCAAAATTTTGCGGAGATTCTAGTGACATCCTACTCATTAATAGTTTATACTTCTTAAACACTAGTCATTATTTTTTACACAAAATTATCTTGCATACTACAAATTTATCTTGCACCTAGCAGACATAATTACACCCTTAAATCCATCATATCAAAGTTGTCCTCCCCTTATTTTCGACACATCTTTCTTATATATCTCTTTGTTTTTTTGTTTTTTTTTTTATCTGCAAAAAAACTTTATTGATGAACAAAAAGACACTAAAGCAAACAGCAATAAAGAAAAGGCTGTTAGAATGTGTTAGAATATACCTTAATGTATTTTGATGTATATTCAGTATTCTTACTTGATGCCTTAGGGCACTCTTGTAATTATGGTGATGATTTAATATAAAAGAGGATGAGATACCACTCATACCTCAATTTTTTTCTCTTCTCAAAATTAACATGGTATCAGAGCCACTCTAAAACCCTAGCAACCACAACCTACAACCACCTTCACACCACCACCGAACCACCATCCCAGCTGCAGTCCACATCACCTCAGTCGCCATCTCCCTAGGGTTACGCCAGGACCACTCACAGCCTCCTAGGGCCCCGATAGTCCTAAGTCGCATCCTTCTAGGACGTCGGAAGCCCTAGCCGCAGCCTTCGAAGGCTTCGCTTGCACCCAAGGGTAAGTCGGAGCTCCTCTTTTTCCCAGCCCAGGTTTGTCGACAGGCTTGGAGGTTCTCCCTCAGGCTGTCGATAGCCACTCAAGAGCTCTCTGGTTTAGTCGGCTCTCTGGTTCTCCGTGATTCAGTCGTCGATCTCTTAGGTCTGGGTTACGTTGGTCTTATTCGGTGATTAGTGCTGCTTTATTAATGTAGTTTCTTTTCTCTCTCTCTCTCTCTCTCTCCTTTCTTTTTTGTCTTCTTCTCAAAAAAAAAAAGGAAAAAATAATAATAATAATAATGTTCTATTAAATTCCATTTGTTCTGTTTGATATGTTCTACCATCTTCCGGGTTTGTGATTAGACCAGTGTTTGTTGTGAGGGTTCCATAGTAGAGTATTCATGGCAGAATTGACTAGTGAGTCTACCACTACACAGCCTACTCTTCAGGGCGTGAGTCCTGGTTTGCCTACTACTATGATTGACTCCCTCAACCATGGCAAGAAAATCACCACCTCTCTCTTTAATGGTCAGAATTATCTAGCGTGGTCGCAGAGTTTGACTATATTTTTGAAGAGCAAAGGGAAGCTGGGGTATGTTGATGGGCGCGTTCAGGCCCCTAGCCCCACAAATCCAAGTTATGATCAGTGGGAAATTATCAATTCCCTTATAATGGGCTGGTTGATACATTCCATGGTTCCGGAGATTGGTGAAGGATACTTGTCTATGGACACGGCACAGGATATTTGGGAGGCTGTGGCCACTACGTATTCCCGCAAAGGCAATTTTTCACAGACTTTTGAGTTGCGACGCTCCATTGACAGGTCTATCCAGGGTGAGATCACTATCCTCCAGTATTTTACTTTCTTTAGCAATGGGTGGAAGAGACTTGATCATCTTCAGGACTACAAGCCTGTCTGTTCCACTAATTCTGCTGGGTACCGAAAATTTGTTGAACAAGTGCGGGTCTTCAAGTTTTTAGAAGGTCTGAATGTGGAGTTTGATCCTGTTAGGAGTCGTGTGCTTGGTATGGATGTGTTTTCTTCTCTCCAAGAAGCGTTTGCTAATGTGCAGAATGAGGAGAGTCATTGTTCTGCTATGCTTCCGTCTGTCTCTTCTGATCAATCTTCCCTGGTTTCTGCACCCTCTCGAGATGGGGATCGTGGTTCCCGTCCCCCTTCTCAGAAGGATACCCTTTTCTGTGACTATTGTCGTCGCCCTCGCCACACCCGTGAGACTTGTTGGAAGTTGCATGGGCTGCCATCTGGAGGTTGTGGAGATCGTTCTGGGTCTCGAGGGGGTCACTTGGGTCAGTCTAGAGGCCAAGGGTCCAATGCCCGAGCTCATCATTCTGATACAGTTGAGCCACAGTCCCCCGCTCCAGTTGTTTCATCTGCTGATATATCTGGGTTTTCTACTTCTGAGTTGGAGGTTGCTCTTCGCCACTTGCTAGACCGTCGGGCCTCTGGTTCATCTTTAGGTAACTTTGCTCATTCAGGTAGCTTAGCTTCGTCTACAAGTGTTTTTCTATCTCATCAAACGTTGCCTTGGATTATCGATTCTGGTGCTTCCGACCATATGTCTGGGACTTCTGATTTGTTCTCCACATACACCCTTTCTTCAGGGCAGGATAAAGTTCGAATTGCTGATGGTACCATTTCTTCTGTGTCCGGGAAAGGTGTAATTCATGTCACTGTTTCCCTTCCTTTGTCTTCTGTACTACATGTTCTCGATTTTAGTGTTAATCTTTTATCTTTGAGTCGTATTACTCGGGACTTGAATTGTAGTGTAACCTTTTTTCCTGATCATTGTCTGTTTCAGGACCTTATCACGAGGAAGATGATTGGCAGTGGTAGAAACGCGAATGGTCTCTATATTGTGGATCAAGCTAACAAGCAGGCTCATTCATCCACTCAATTACCATCTACCAAGGAAGACCTATGGTTGTGGCACCGTCGTCTTGGGCATCCATCTTTTTTGTTACTTAGGCATCTTTTTCCTTCCGTTTTTTTGAAAAATAATGTTTCTGAGTTTCACTGTGAGTCGTGTCAACTTGGAAAACAACACAGAGCTTATTTTGCTCCTTCTATTAATAAAAGTTTAGTTTCTTTTTCATTAATTCATTCTGATGTATGGGGTCCTTCTCGTTTTGTGTCTTTAAAGGGTCACCGATGGTTTGTCACCTTTATTGATGATTGTTCTAGGACCACTAGGGTGTATCTTATGAAGGACAAATGTGAAGTTTTTTTCGTGTTTCAAAATTTTCATAAAATGATTTGCACTCAGTTTGGAGCGGTTGTCAAAATTCTGCGTTCTGATAATGGGGGTGGGAGGAATATATTGACTCTGGCCTTGCCAGCTATTTTGCCACTCATGGTATTATTCACTAAACTTCTTGTACCAATACTCCTCAACAAAATGGTGTTGCAGAGCGTAAAAATTGCCATCTTCTTGATATTGCGCGTTGTCTGTCTTTTGAAATGCGTGTTCCTAGATCATATTGGGGGGAAGCTGTTCTCACTGCAGCCTTTCTCATCAATCGTTTGCCCACCCAAGTCCTCCACAAACACACTCCTCTTCAGGTTTTGTTAGGGTCCCACTCGTTTGGTTTCTCCATTCCTCCCAAAACCTTTGGGTGTGTGTGCTTTGTTCATAACCACTTTCCTACTCGTGGTAAGTTGGATCCTAGGTCTCTTCGGTGTGTCTTCCTGGGTTACCCTGTCACACAAAAGGGCTACAAGTGTTATCATCTCCTTTTTCAGAAATGGTTTGTCTCTATGGATGTGTCTTTCTTTAAGTCTCAGTCCTACTTCCTGTCCTCCTTGGTGTCACAATCATCCCTTCAGGGGGAGCCTTGGCGTGAAGCAATTCCTGTGTCACTACCATCAGTGATTGAGCAGGTTGAGAATGTTAATGTTGACCCAACTATTGAGAATGTTGAGCCTGAATCCACAGTGAAATGCGAAAAAGTTTATGTCAGGGACAAGGATAGAAAACAAGTTACTTGGGTACAAGAGACCAATTCGGATTCTCCACTGCTATCTTCTTCTCTTGATGAGTGTCCAGAATCCTCTTCTTCTGATGAAACTCCAGGTAACTCTATTCTTTCTGATCTAGATATTCCCATTGCTAAAAGGAAGGGGGTTAGGTCTTGTACTAACCATCATATTTCTCATTTTGTCTCATACACTAATCTGTCTTCTTCCTATAAAGCTTTTCTGTTTAAAGTTTCTTCTGCGAGTCTTCCTTCTAATTTTCAGGATGCTCTTTCTACTCCTGAATGGAAGCATGCCATGATGGAGGAGATGAGAGCCTTGGCTAAAAATGGCACTTGGGAATTGGCTGAGTTACCGAAGGGCAAACGACCTGTTGGATGTAAGTGGGTGTACATAGTGAAGCACAAGGCCGATGGTTCAATTGAATGTTATAAGGCAAGATTGGCGGTCAAGGGCTTTGCACAGACTTATGGAGTAGACTACCAGGAGACATTTGCTCCTGTTGCTAAGATGAACTCTGTCAGAGTCCTTCTCTCCCTTGCCTCTAATCTCGACTGGCCGCTCCATCAATTTGATGTAAAGAATGCCTTCCTTCATGGAGATTTGGAAGAAGAAGTGTACATAGACATTCCCCCAGGCTTTGAGGATGTTAAAACCAAAGGAAAAGTGTGCCGACTACGCAAGTCACTTTATGGACTCAAACAATCGCCTAGGGCTTGGTTTGAGAGGTTTACTCAGGCTATGCTGCGATATGGTTTCAAACAGAGTCAAGCTGATCATACTTTGTTCGTGAAACACTCCTTACATGGTAAGACGACAGCACTTATTGTTTATGTGGATGATATTGTACTCACAGGGGATGATGTTGAGGAGGTTCCTCGGTTAAAGGAGTATTTGGCCAATGAGTTTGAAATCAAAGACTTAGGCAGCTTGAAGTACTTTCTCGGTATTGAAGTTGCTCGGTCCAAAGATGGCATCTTCATATGTCAAAGAAAGTATGTGCTTAATTTGTTACAAAAAACTGGGATGCTTGGGAGTAAAGCCTGCGATACACCACTAGAGCCTGGAATGAAGCTTAGTGAGGATCAAGGAGGCGAGCTTATAGACAAGGGGAGATGTCAGCAGCTAGTGGGTAAACTTATCTACTTATCCCATTCGCGTCCTGACATTGCTATCGTAGTGAGTATGGTTAGTCAGTTTATACATGCTCCATGTGTGATTCATTTAGAGGCAGTTATGCGAATTATGAGGTACTTGAAGTCTTCTCCGGGAAAGGGTCTCTATTTCTCTAAACATCTCATCTTAGTGTAGAGGCATATACAGATACTGATTGGGCTGGATCAGTCACTGATAGAAGGTCAACCTCTGGCTATTGTATCTTTGTTGGAGGAAATCCAGTTACTTGGAGAAGCAAGAAACAGAATGTAGTTGCACGGTCAAGTGCAGAGGCTGAATTCAGAGCTGTGGCTCAAGGTGTATGTGAGCTATTATGGATTAGACTACTTTTGAGGGATTTGGGGATTCATCAGACAGATTCTATGCGGCTATATTGTGACAATACGGCAACCATTAATATAGCTCACAATCCAGGGTTCAGCATGACAAGACCAAGCATGTGGAGATTGATAGGCATTTTATCAAGGAAAAGCTCACTAGTGGCACTATATATACGCCATTCGTGAGGTCTGGGAACTAACTGGCTGATGTTCTTACCAAAGGATTAGGGAATAAACCATTCCGTGACATTCTTAACAAGCTGGGCATGCGAGATATCTTTGCATCAGCTTGAGGGGGAGTGTTAGAATGTGTTAGAATATACCTTAATTTATTTTGATGTATATTCAGTATTCTTATTTGATGCCGTAGGGCACTCTTGTAATTATGGTGATGATTTAATAGAAAAGAGGATGAGATACCACTCATACCTCTAATTTTTTCTCTTCTCAAAATTGACAAAGGCTAGTGTAAATAGCATCATAGCCGAACTTTTTAATCCTAACTAGGTTGGCACCGAGAAAGTAAGCCCAATCATTTAGTAAAAAAGAAAAAGAAAAAGAAAAAGAACAAGATACAAAGAAAAAGAAACAAGATATATCTCTCTTTGAAGCTCTTTGTCATTGTAGCCACCACTATCGACTACCATCCATTACAGAGTACCACCAACTGTAGTCTCAACAAAAAGCGAGTAAAACATTCGTGCATGAACTGACAACGTAAAATTATACAAGCTCGATTTGAATTTGGTTGATTGATTTCAATGTTAGTAAAATGTAAATCCCTTCATGCACAAATTGAGATTGAAGTGGAGAGAGAAAATGAAACTAATCAAGATTCAGGTGGATAGACAAAATTAAATTACCCAGTCTTCAAATATATACACTTGCTCATGCAGGTAGAGTATTTTATTTTTACAGATATATATATATATATATATATGAAAAAATATATATAATTTTGGTATAACAATAAAAGTTTCCTTTTTATAATTTTTTTTTAAAATAATACTTTCCATGACCAAATTACAATTAATTACGTAATTTTGATGAACTTACCTGATGCTAAATATTATGTCAGTAAGTTTATAAAAACTGAAACAAACATCACCTGAAAATGGAAAATTAAATGATGAGTCAGTAAAAAATTGAAATTGGAACATACTACAAATGCATGAATTGGATTATAATACAGGGAAGAAAAAAAAAAAAGTAGATAAAACTTAGAAAAAAAAAAACACAAAAGTGAGAAATATTAATGAAGGGAAAAGTAAACCATGAAACCAGTAGTTACTGGCTTACCTGATCTACCTGTAGCACAGTGCAAGCAGCATCTGCAGCATATTTGAGAGCAAAAAACCTGCAAACAGAAAAATAGTTTGAATCACATAAAATGAGTCAAAGTTTTAGCATGGCATGCATACCGATCCCTCATCTAAGTAACAGTGAACCCGCATTTCCTGCCATGTATTTTCAGAACAACTCAGGCAGGGTATATTAGTGTTAAAGGCCAGCACAAGTCCGACCTTGCCTCAGCTTCAAAATACTTTGGACAAATACTTCAGGTGTACAGAGAATATGATCAAAAAAGTTAAGGTTGGATCACAACAACCAAGTTAATAGATGTCAATTACTTTAGTATGAAAATTTAAAAACAAAAAGCTAACAAATATAGTAGTTAAAAGTCCCCCTAAGTTCATAGCCAACAGACCATACACCAAAAAGTTGATACAGATACTACATACAAGCAAACAATGATTTTTGGGTAAATTATGCAAATGGTCCCTATAGTTTACACAATGTGCCAATTTAGTCCCTTTTGTTTTAATTTGCTCGATTTTACCCTTTAATTTAATGGACTGTGTCATATTGGTCCAATAAATAACGACTGTTAAGTTTGGTAGAAAGACAGTCGTTATGTGCTCAAACAATGTGTCAATATGATTATTATAGTTTACACGATGTGTCAATTTGGTCCATATTTTAATTTGCTCGATTTTGACATGAACCAAATTGACACATCATTTGAGTTTCCGTCCATTAAACCTAACGGCCGTTCTTTATTGGACCAATATGACACAATTCGTTAAATTAAAGGGCAAAATCAAGCAAATTAAATTAACAAGGACCAAATTGATACATCGTGTAAACTACAAAACCATTTGCATAATTTATCCATGATTTTTATGCCATATATACCATGCTATATTTTGACAACAACAAGCTTTTGACCATACCATTGAAGAAGCCCTTAGAGGGAAAGAATAAAGGGCTTTAAGACAGTGAGAAGTAGCTTACTTGGTGACATGCAGGTCCCAAATATTCATGGGAGAGACATCCTTGCATACACCTTCCTCAAAGTCATTGCCAACCTTGGTGTTTCCAGATGCGTGTTCAGCATACAAAGAATATATTATTTCCATTGCGTTCAGGCTAGCATTCTTAGCCAGGGTTTTAGGTACCATCTCAAAGCTCTCAGCAAATTTTGCAATAGCATATTGATCCAATCTGCAAAGAAAGAGTGTCAAATCCTATCACCAAGCAAGCGGAAACACTACGCACTGTGAATCTTTATGCAAAAGAAGGAAAACCCTAAGTTCACAATCATTAGTTTAGTAGAAGAAATATCCAGTGCACAGGTAATAATAAAACGTACGATTTTGAAATATGGCCATTAGCAGAGATAAGCACTAATCAACAAATCAGAAAGGTAACATCTATTTTGCACAGACATCTTAGACATGGTTATCAAAATTGTGATCCAGATCGTAGGATCGTAAGATCCCAAACTGCCAAAACGATCCAAATCGTTGTAGAACTGGTGTTATAGCCGGATCGCAAGTAAGATAGTATGGGATCATGTAGGATCATAGGTGGGATCGTAAGTAAGATGTTGGGTCATTGAGTTTTCACCTTCTAATGCACATCATCCTTGTTTGTATTTTTATCTTATTTTTAATAGAAAGCAAAATCTTATGCATGAGACCCTCTCACCAATCCTACGTAGGATACTGCTTTTAACAACAATGATCTTAGAAAGTGTAAAATAGTTGTCTCACATGATAAATGGGGGTGGAAATGACACTAATATATGTTGAATAAGCCTGCTGTAAGATGAGTAACAACTAAGAAAAAGCACAATTTTGACAAGCATGATCAAAACAGAATTCAAGCTTCTTCTTTGGAACCTCCCCAAGATACTGTAATCATCTGCCATAATGTTAAATAGATCTCAAAAAAAGTGATGTAGCATGTTGGACATGCTAAAAAGATACATAGACACTTCACCCAACCCCGAAGTATAGGAGAACATTAAATTAGGCACTCCCACCTCATCAGCCCCCCAACGCCCAAGGCAAATCCACACATAATCACTAACTTACCTCGGCATAAACATCACAAACATTCTCGCCCGTGCATCACATCACAATATATACAGCATAACATATCTCAACATGGCATATCTCATAACATACCCATGCATCAAATCTATCTATCTATATATGGAGAGGAATCTACGTACCCTGTTTCCTTAAAAGAAAACTCCTTCAGTCTTCTAGCCAACTCAATTTCAGTAGCTGCAGCTCCAGGTACTATACGGCTGTCCCTGCACATTGCTTGGCACAAAGATGCATAAAGCCACATTCAGATTAGCTCCTTAAGGTCCAGTAGAAACTGATGCAACAGTCTTTTTTAAACATCAATATGCAACACTTTTTATGAAGTGAAGAATAGATTCAAATAAAAATGACAGGTAAAAGATGACCTACCTAAAATAAGTATCATAGATGTGTTAGACAGAATTACCTTGTATGTATTCACACCATCATCAACTGCTCTTTCAATGTCAACCAATATACTATGGGTACTTCCTCGTAGGACCACAGTGCATACAGAGTTTCCACCTTCTTCATTACTCACAATGGGGACCTATTATTTATTAGATATAAAGATCAAGTTAGGGAAGCAGAAGATGAAGAAACATAAGGAAAAAGCCCAACAAAATTAAAACCAAAAGCAACTTGGTCATACCCTAACACCGCCAATTTCCTCCACAGACACAGAATCAACGTACCCCAAATCATCTGGATTTGGTGGACCAAGCTTCAACTGTTTCCAAAATTAATAAGAACATGAGAAAGAGCTCAAATAAATTTTTTCCCCGAATGAAATGCCAATGTGCTAGTATGCTTACAAGGGCAACAACACCAGTTGTATGGCAAAATCGGCGCAGTTCAAATTTGGAACTGATTTTTAAAAACATAAGCCTGTGAATAAATTTGTTGTGAATCAGATTAGTAAAACAGGCTTAAGAGATCCTCCCGAAGAGCATGTGTAAGGTAGTAGCACTACATAATAGAAATTGCCTGTATAGCACTTGGCTTCAAATTGGGTGGGGAATGACAACGTTGCATTATGCATACCAATCATAATAAAATCAACAGAAAAAAGAAAAAAAAAAGAAAGAAAAGAAAAAGAAATAAAATAATAATTAAAAAAAAAAACAAAGTCCAATTAGTATACATTAATGTGTGTTTAAGAGGGAAAAGATTGAGTACAACCTAACCTTTGGCATAATGCACAAAGTGGTACTCCCAAGACTAAAACTCATAACCTCAAGGTTATTAAGCCAAGTCTTAACCTCAAAGATGTAGATGATATTGTCTAATGGACAAGGATACACAGACACACTTACCAAAAATATTATACATACAGAAATAGGAATACAAGAGAGGATGTAAGAATGATAGCTGATGTCTGTAAATACTTCACTGGAGGCTTATTTAGGGGACATTATTCACTTCACCAACTACAAAAGTGGAAGACAAAAATATTGAGCTATAATAGCAACTGTTCATTAAAAATCAATTGCTGCTTCAGAAGGAAAAGAATCTTGTATGCCTCCAAATATACACAATACCCTTACAGTGTTGCCTTAGCTATGATTCTAATATGCTGCATATAAGCAGTGAGAATCATACACATGCAATAAGGACCATTCCAACTGGCAAAATAATTGTGAACATGGAGCATTAACCATCTTTCAAAACTATTCAAACCACAATTGTTGGTAAAAACTTTTGGCCATAGGTTCAATAGAAACATGATAGCTGACATGGGTATGCCCATAAAGGATATAGCTCACCACTTAGAGCCCAATACATAATTCAAATACTAAAGCCCAATGTTCCTGGAACTCAACGTGGCATTAAGAACCAATAACATCTAAACACGTGGCAAGAGAAGGACAAGCCACATAAGCAGACAAAGATCCTGCAAAGTTATTGCACTGCACATCAGCCATTAATAGAGTTCCTTACAGCATTTATTGTGATAACCCCTCCCCGTCAGGACAGAACGGCTTCACCATGAACAAGGTAAGCTAGAGCATAGACTTTCGGCCAACGTGACAGATCGGAAGGGACAACAAAATGATTAGCAGAGGATATAAGCAGGAATTGAAGACAAGGAAAAGGTTAAGCTTTCTATCACTAATCTATCTCTACATTCCATCTCTCTTTCTAACTTGCTTGTCGGAGGGTTCACTGGGGGACTCCCTGTTCCCCGTTGAACTCTTGTGCAGGTCTCTCTGTGGGCTTGGTACTTCGGACACCGGTTTCGGAAGCGTGGATCAATCCGACCCGTTCCATCTGAAACACGCTGTATTATCAGTTGGCGCCGTCTGTGGGAACCCTTTTGCTCCGCGCGCCAGTTGTGTTCATTCACCAAGGTGGATGGTCACAACTAGATCCATGGCTTCTCACCATAATGTTGCCGACCACCAAGCCGACCCTCCTAATCCAAACAGCCCGTCACAGTACTTCACAGAACTTACCAACAGCATCAATTGCTTAGTAGAGCAAAACCAAGCCCTGATCAATGCTTTGCTTCAAAGAGACCTTCCCGTCCCTCCTCATCCACCTCAAGATATCCCACCTAACCAAGAACGAGCTTCGAGCCATTCTATCCAATAGCCCTATCCACCCAACTTGGAAGGCTTGCGACCCCCTCCCCCAGATATGAACCCACCTCCCCGGGCCCCACATCCATCAGCCCCGGTACCCATCCTCGAGGGAGAGGCCAGTAGTGTCCAGCCTCTGCTGCATTCCAGTGGTGACGTCCCTTTTCGGGATACGAAATTCCGAGCCATGAAGCTCCAGCTCCAAGGAGTCATGCAGAACATACAGAATAAACCATCCACCACAGCCAACTCACCATTCGTTGCCTCCATCCGAGACAAACCTCTACCTCCTAAGTTTAAAATGCCCTTGGTCGACTCTTTCGACGATACAACGGACCCAGTCGATCACTTGGAGACCTACAGGACCCTCATGATCCTCCATGCATTCCCTAATGAAATCATGTGTCGGGCTTTCCCCGTAACACTTAAGGGATCGGCTCGACTGTGGTTTAGTCAGCTACCGACGGACTCTATCTCTACCTTTTAGCACCTGAGTGACTCCTTCCTCAGCCACTTCATTGGTGCCCAATGCCAGCGGCGTCCGGCAACCCAACTCCTCAACAACCGTCAGTCGGAAGGAGAGTCGCTGCGCAGCTTTGTCACCCGCTTCAACACCGAGGCCTTGCAGGTGGCAGAAAATGATGACAAGGTCATTCTCAAGGCTTTCATGGCCGGTCTACGATCATCTGATTTCCTTTTTTTCCTCTTCAGAAACCCCCCGACCTCCATGGCAACCTTACTTTCCAAAGCCCAAAAATACATAAACACCAAAGATTCCCTAGCCGCTCGGCAAGATCCTACAGCCAAAAACCCGACCCCCAGAGAGAAGAGAAAAGACTCTGAAACCAGAAACACCTAGTACACTCACCAAACACCTCAGTATACCGACCGACCAGCCCGAGCCGACTGGTCGGCACCAACCCGACCGCCCAGCCAATTCGAACGATATACACCCCTCAATTCCCCCATAGAACAAGTCCTGAACCAGATCCAACGAGATTATCGCCTAAAGTGGTCCCAACCGTCACGGTCTCCTTCCAACCGGCAAGACCAGTCCAAATACTGCCGCTTTCATCAGGACCATGGCCATAATACAGAGGAGTGTGTTAACTTCAAAGACTAGGTCGAGGGCTTGATATGTCAGGGACGTCTCAGTCGGTTCACGGAAGCTCGCCAACAGCAAAGGCAAAGAACTGAACCTATCAGAAACAACCGCCGACGCAACCCTCCTCGACAACTCGCACAACCTAACCAAGGTCATGATCACCCTCCATAGCAACCCCGGGCACAAGGTGACCCTGCCCTCCCTGTTGGAGAGATCAGAGTTATTGCTGGCGGGCTTGCTTGTGGAGGACCATCCCGCTTGGCTCAGCGGGCAAAACTCAGAAAAATAAGGTAGGGCTCAAACAAAGAAGTTGCCACATTGGACCGCCCTTCCAAACAGCCCAAGTAGTGGATAGAGCCCATCACCTTTACGGAGGCTGACTGCATAGGCATCCGTTACCCCCATAACGACCCCCTCGTCATCTCTGTCCTCATTTCCAATTTCAAAGTCAGACGGGTTCTCGTCGACAACGACAGTTCTTCAAACATCATCTTCCTAAATGCCTTTCACCAGCTCAAGGTCGGGGAAGAAAGTCTGTCCCCTCTCCAAACTCCATTGGTCGGTTCTACTGGAGATCGGGTGACCTCCATAGGCTTCATCGATCTTCCCATCACAATCGGAGAATACCTGCGGTAGACCACAAAGTTGCTCACCTTCCTCGTTGTCGACTGTCCCTCTGCTTATAACATAATCCTCGGTCGCACCGCCCTAAATGCTTTCCAAGCTGTCACATCCATTTTCCATCTTGCCGTCAAATTCCCCACCGATTTTGGGGTCGACACGGTGAAGGGAGAGCAGACCGTGGCCAGAGAATGTTACATCGCTTCACTTAAAGAGGTCAAGCTAAAAGAGGCTATGATTATTGAAGGACTCGATGTCAGAGACGAAGACGAGCTGGTCAGAAGGAAACCAGTGGAAGAGCTCGTCGAGGTCCTCATCGATCCCACCAACCCAACAAAAACAGTCAAGATCAACAGCCAACTACTCCCTCAAGCCAAGGCTGATCTTACAACCCTCCTAACTGAATGTAATGATGTGTTTGCCTGGACCCATTTCGATATGCCAAGTATGGATCCCTCCTTCATCACTCATTATTTGAGTATCGAACCCCATTTCCGACCCTTCTGCCAGAAACAACGCATCTTCCACTCGGAATGCAACTCTCTTATTGCCTCAGATAAGCTACTGGCAGCACAGTTTGTCAAGAACGTGGACTACCCCAGGTGGCTGTCGAATGTGGCCTTGGTCTGTAAAAACAACGGTAAATGGCGACTCTGCGTCGATTACTCCGACCTCAATTAAGCTTGACCCAAAGACAGTTATCTCCTTCATCGCATAGATCTGCTTGTTGACGCTACGGCCGATCATCAAATGCTCAGCTTCATGGATACCTTCTCCGGGTACAACCAAATTTTGATGCACCCGTCTGACCAGGAACACACCTCCTTCATCACCGACCGGGGAACCTACCATTATCGTGTCATGCCATTTGGGTTGAAAAATGCCGGAGTCACTTACCAATGGTTGGTCAATGCCGTCTTTCATCATCAGATAGGCCGGAACATGGAAGTATACGTCGATGACATGCTAGTCAAGAGCAAACTCTCCACTGACCATCTGGTCGACCTGCGAGAGACCTTCGGCACCCTACGAAAGTATCAAATGAAGCTCAATCCAGAGAAATGCGCCTTCGGCGTAGGATCTGGGAAATTCTTGGGTTTCATGGTCAGTCAGCGAGGCATCGAAGCTAACCCCGAAAAGATCAAGGCCTTGATAGAAATGCAGTCATCCAGAACGGTTAAAGAGGTTCAAAGGCTTACTGGCAGAGTTGCCGCCCTCAGCCACTTCATTTCTCGCACAACGGACAAATGTCTTTCCTTCTTCAAAGTTCTTTGGCAGGCTTTCGAGTGGACAATCGAATCCGAAGAGGCTTTCCAACAATTGAAGCAGTGCATGGCCAACCCCCCCTTACACTCCCAGACGCTCACGAGTGAGCCCTTTTTTCTCTATTTAGTCGTATCAGGCACCGCAGTCAGTGCGGCCCTCATCAAGAAGGACAGTTCAGTACAGCGCCCAGTTTATTACATTAGTCGGGCTCTCAGGGGCGCAGAACAGAACTACCCATTGCTAGAAAAAATGTCCTTGGCCTTGGTCACCGCCTGAAGAGGACTCCGACATTACTTCCAAGCCCACTCCATAGTGGTCCTCACTGACCAACCTTTGAAGACGATAATGCAACAACCAGAGCTGTCCGGCAGACTTATGCAATGGCCAGTCGAGCTCAACCAATTTGACATCTCCTACCGACCTCAAATGGCGATCAAAGGGCAAGCTGTGGCCGATTTTATCTTGAAATTCACTAATCCCACCCCAACCACAGCCCCCCCGCCCCCACAATCCCACACTGAGGCAGAAGACCCCCACTCTTGGGCACTCAACGTCGACGGATCATCCCGTAAAGAAGGCAGTGGGGCTGGTCTCATCCTTACCGCCCCGAGGGTGGTTTATTTCCAGTGTGCTCTCCATTTCTTGTTCGACGCAAACAATAATGAGGTTGAATATAAGGCATTGATAGCTGGTCTTCGTCTAACCAGAGACATTGGTGTCAGCCATATCTAGGTGTTTAGCGATTCCCAGCTCATTGTCGGACAAATTACGGGGGAAATTCGATGCCAAGGAAGACACAATGTGGGCTTACAGGGATATTGCACTCCCCCTTGCTCGCCTCTTCAACACTTTCCACATCAGGCACATCCTTCAGACGGAAAACTCCAAGGCAGATGAAATGGCTCAATTTGCTTTTGCCGACCAGTCATACCTCAGCCATGGCGTCCGCCTTGAATACCTGGCCTACCCTGCCATTTCCCCATAACAGCAGCAAGTCTACTTCCTCCAAAATGAACCTATTCCATGGGCGGCAGACATCCTGCTATTTTTTACAAATGGGGAATTGCCTGCCGACCAACACTAGGCCGCCAAAGTCAGGGCCCGGTCATCCAACTATATTCTTATCAGTGGCCTTTTGTACAAACGTGGCTTTTCACGCCCATACCTGAGATGCGTCCATCCTGCTCAAGCGACCTACGTGATGAGGGAAGTCCACAAGGGTGTGTGTGGTAATCATTCGGGTCACTAGCCCACAAAATACTTCGCACCGGTTACTTCTGGCCTACTCTCAATCAAGATGCCACTGAATTCGTGCTTAAATGTGATAAGTGCCAACGCTTTATCAACATCCCTCATGCTCCTCTTACAGAACTGATCACACTTTGCAGTCCTTACCCATTCGTCAAACGGGGGATCAACTTAGTTGGCCCATTGCCCATCGGCCGAGGCCAAACCAAATTCATAATCGTAGCCATTGATTACTTCACTAAATGGGTGGAGGCAGAACCCCTTGCCACAATTACCGAGCGAAACACAACCAGATTCATCTAGCAGTCGACCGTGTGTCGATTTGGCATCCCTCAAGCCATCGTTTCCGACAACGGGAAACAATTCGACAATACCAAGTTCAGGAAATTCTGTGCAGAACTTCAAATCCAGCCATGTTCTCTTCCCCGGGTCATCCCCAAGCCAATGGCCAAGTTGAGGTTACCAACCGTTCTCTTCTGAAGATCATCAAAACTAAGTTGGAAGTTGCTAAGGGATTCTGGGCTAAGGAATTACCAAACGTACTCTGGGCCTACTGCACTACCGCCCGAACCCCCACTAGGGAGACCCCCTTTCACTTAACATACGGCGCTGAGGCGGTCATCCCAGTGGAAATCGGTCTGCCTACCCCGAGGGTTCTGCACCCAAATCCAAAACTAACTGAAGAACTGCGTCAGGCAAACTTAGACCTGATTGAAGAGCTCCAAGAGACCACTGCTGTCAGGCGGGCCTCATATCAACAGAAAATGAGAACACACTACAACCACAAAGTCCGACTGAGGGAGTTCACCGTGGGGGGTCTTGTTTTGCGCGAAGCAATTTTTGCCACAAAAAATTCGGCTGAGGGCAAGCTGGCAGCCAAATGAGAGGGACCTTACGTTGTTAAGGCCAGACCTTGTCCGGGCATTTACCAACTTCAGGACATGGAAGGTTAAGACCTCCCCCATCCATGGAACGCCGAGCACTTGAAGTATTATTTTCAATAAAGCTCTATTTTTGTATTGATCAATTACTGTATGTTCTTTTTGACAATCTACACACTTGGATGTTTTTGTGCTTTTCTCACATGGTGTCAATTTGTGATCAATGAGCTACGCTTTAAATGACAACAATCTTATATCTCAGTTATCTGCGTGGTATTTCAATAACACCCTGCTTGCAGCCTCAGCGAGACTGAGTAACTTAAAGCCTCAGCCAGACTGAGCACAAATGGCTCAGCCAGACTGAGTTACTTAAAGCCTCAGCCAGACTGAACACGAAGGGTTCAGCCAAATTGAGTTACTTAAAGCCTCAGCCAGACTGAGCACGAAGGGCTCAGCCAGACTGAGTTACTTAAAGCCTTAGCCAAACTGAGCACGAAAGTCTCAGCCAGACTGAATTACTTAAAGCCTCAGCCAGACTGAGCACGAAGGGCTCAGCCAGACTGAGTTAATTATGGCTCAAGCCAAACTGAGCACGAATGAAGGGTTCGGCCAAGGCTATTCTTGCAACTTCATGATTGTGGCATAGTTGCCATACTTGGCCAAACTCCAGGTCCATGCTTTTACGTCTCTTAACATTCTTTACATTTTTAATTTTCATTTTTAATTCCGTTACAATCCACATGCCTCGTCACCCAACCATTTCTCAACACTCTTACAACATGTTAAAACTTCACACTTTAAGACGTTTTTATTGTTAACATTCTTTGCGTCATGGTTTTCTCACAAGTTAGACTGGCTCCCTACTTCTCAACTTTTACTACGATTTATACACAAGCCTTATTTGAATGACCATTCTCATTCTTTTCAGATCTACAAGAAATAAAGACAACAATATGAAAAAACACAACTCATAATTTTATTTATTCACAAACTTACACATAAGTTCACTACAGAAATTACACAAAAAAAAAAAAAAAAACAACAACAACAACAACAAAAAAAAAAAAAATTATTTACAAATTTTTCACATCAATCATTCATCCTCGCTCGAGGCAAGGTCTTCTTCGTCAACCCCCTCGTCTAGGAGGGTCTGGGCCACATCGTCTTCATCTATTCTCACATTGTTGAAGTCCAAGTCTGGGAAAAGCTTTTCTGCTTTATGCTTAAAAGTCTTCCAGCCACTGTCCTAGAACTCAGCCATATCATGCTTGTAGAAATTCGACCGCTGGAAGCTCTGGATCACTTCCTTTTCACTCCTACTTCCAGCGGTCGCTCCCGACGGGCCAGCCCCCCTATCCCCCTCTCCAGCCAAGCTGTTGGCGATCGCGGCATCAGTAGCCATCTGAAAGTCAGCGGACCCCTTGAACTGCTCTACCGCTGCAACACATAGGTCGGGGTACGCCGCCCTCTCAGATGCTAACTTGGTCCTCTCCTCTTCCAAGGCTTTCTTCAACCCTGCCTTCTCTGCCCGCTCGTTCGTCAGCGCCCTCTCTAACCCAACGATCTTCTGATCTGCTTCTTCCTTTTCTGTGATCGACTGAGCGCGTAGATCTTCATTGCAGACCATGGCCTCGTCCTACCTTTCGTTGGCGACGGTGCTAGCTTTCTGGGCCTTTTCCAGTTTCTTCTGCTCGCCACCCAACTGGAACTCGAGCGACACCACCTTACGGCGTTCCGCCTCCAACTCTAACTTGGTTACGAGTAGCTCAGCGTTAGCACTGTCTGCTGAATAGCCCTACACCATCGCCAACACCTCCATCTTCTTGGCTTTCTGGGCCTCCTCCAGCCCGCTAACACACGCACTCCGCGCGGCTATCCTACAGCCCCCGGTCTCCCTCCTTAAACTTTCAAGCTGGGCCTCTACCTCATCCAGCTTTGCCTTCAGTGGCCTAACTTCGCCTTTTGCGCATACCGCTTTGTTCAGTAAGGCTCCTGCTAAGGCCGTCACCTCCATCTGGGCTGAGCACAACCCCCTTAGCAGTTCGGCCTTTGTGAAATTTGCCATTGAATGCACGACCGCGTCCTCCACTACTCCCAAGAGCCGATCGGCAGCAGTCTTGGCTTCGCCTCCTTCTCCCTCCAGTCGCCTAGACACTACTGGAGCGTGGTAAATGACAGTCTTCAACCTGGCCCTCTCTCCTTCTCCTTGGGGCTCAAGACCCCCCTTGGGCTGTTGCTCTGCCCCCTGCTCAGGGCCAGTCGCCCTACCTTCTACTTGTGTTTTGGGGCACAAGGCACTCTCCATGCCCTTTGCTGTCCCCTTCAACTCCACTTCGGGGGTCTCTTCTGTCATCCTCTCCTTCATATTTTTCAACGCTGGCCCCTCCTCACCCTTGTCCACCCTCTTCTTCTTCCTCATCTTCAACACAGCCTCCACCTCCTTGTTGCCTCTTTCCTTCAATGGATCCACTGGGGGCGGTCGTGGCTCAAAACCGCCCAAGTTCTTTTCGCCCAACGGCTTGGGGCGCGGTTGAATTCTTTCCTTAGCAATCGGTTTCGGCGGACGGCCTAACTGCGACTCTTTGTACTTATCAGCCTTGGCAAAAATTGTCTTATCCTTCGCCTTATGCGCCCTCCTCTTCGCCTCCAATTCTGCTGGCGCAAGGTCCCCATCGGTCGACTGCGATCCCAGCGCCGAACCAAATAAGGTTGAGGGTTGAACGAGGTCGTCCCACTTGGCACTCTCTTTCTTCCTCCATGCTTTCACCTTCTTCACCCTCTCCTCTGCCTCAGCCTTCAACCTTGGCTCCACTGACTTGGTTGGCATGGTACCCTTCATACTGTGTGCACTCCCACTCCCTCGTTGGCTGATATATAGAACCACCGTGGCCGTCACCCCTTCACTGACGACGGCAACCCCGCCACCAGACCTTTCCCCGCCGCCGCTTGTAAAGTGACCCAAGTCTCTTGCTAGCCGAAGCCTTATAACATGCAAAAAACTCGTCCACCGTCATTGCAGCCCCCTCGTTCGCCCGCAGCCACGCGCTTGTACAGGCCAATACAATCTTCCACGCATTAGGCAGCAATTGGCTCGGAGCCACCTCCAGCCGATTCAACACGTCCACTACTATCCGGGGAAACGGCAACCTCAACCCCCCCTTTAGTGCCTCTTCGTAGAGAGCAAACTCCCCTGGTCGAGCATCGGATGGCCTTTCCTTTGATATCGACAGTTTTAACTCTATTTTTCACGGGAATCTGATACTTCTCGCGCATGTCCTCCAACTCCTCCGCGGTAAAGGTCGATTTGTCGGCCTTCATGTGCTAGTGATCTGGCTCTACCTGACTGATTAGCTTCGTAGCCGCTATCAGCGTGGACGAGCGGGGTCGCCCTGCTGACTCCCCCCCACTCCCTGTTCGCTTCTCCGTCCTGTATTGCTCCGCCAGGTCCACCGCGTTGTCGTACCCCAACGCATCTAGTCTCACGGTGGGCACATCCTCTCGAGCCATCTCTCTGGTATGCTTACATATAGCTTCAGACACTGGTACAAGGTAGTTCACAAAATATTGCAAAGGTGTATCACTAGACAAAAAAGAGTTTACTTCTGGAACATTATGGTTTTTTGCAAAAAGATAGGTAAAGCGGATAACACCAAAAGCCCAAGGCTTGCCTGTATTCCAAGGGTCACAATTAAATGTTGCCAGTTTGAAAATTTTCAAAAATTTTCCAAAACCGCCTTTTCAATGCCCTATGTTAACCTACCCCTTCGTTTCTTGCCCAACGCCTAACCTCCCCCATTACGGGATTCTGCCACGTGTACGACCACGATCCACTGCCCCCTTCCCCTACCCTGTCTTTTCCATTTCAAATCACCACGTGCCCTGTCACTTCTCGAGCCCCGCGCACTGCCACTTCTCCCTCCACTCTGTCACCCTTCGTGGTCGGCCCTCCTCACGGTCGGTCCCTCCACTCGGTCACCCTTTGTGGTCGGCCTTCCTCATGGTCCATTCCCCCGTTCGGTCACCCCTCGTCGTCGTCCCACCTCTCGAACGGTCTTCGCCTCGCCGGTTTCTCGCAACCCTCGTTTTCTTCATTATTCCCTTCGTTGGACTAAAGCTGCACTTGGGAATGGGGGACTACTGACATAGGTAAGCCCATAAAGGATATAGCTCACCACTTAGGGCCCAATACTAAAGCCCAACGTTGCTGGAGCTCAACGTGGCATTAAGAACCAATGACATCTAAACACGTGGCAAGAGAAGGACAAGCCACATAATCCACTGAATCCTGTTTTCTTCCAGAATGAAGGTAACTCGAGTTTAGATGACTAAACTCTTTATAAGGAGGGGAGACTGTAACAACCCTCGTCACTGTTTACCGAATAACCACTGATTACCGTTAACTGGACTGATCATGACTGATAATTGAACTGATTAAAGTACTGAACTGACTGACCGGAATTGAAACTGAATTGAATGAATACATCTGTTTGAATTGCATTTCTATCTGTTGCTTGTTGGATTATCTGTTTATGTCTTTATGATTTAACTGCTAATTGAAGGCCTTATCGGCGGCCGAACCGGGAACTGATTGATGTTTTATGATCCTCATAATTAATGTGATTTTATGGTATATTTATTCGAAAACTGATTAGGTATGATTAAATTAGATTAGATTTTGACTTAATGCAAGGTTGCACTTAATTACCAAACTAACCCTTAGTGACCCACTCAATACTACATATTTGAGCCGTATGATACACTTAAGCACACATTTCATCAGCCATCTCCCTTCTCATTGCCGACCATAGAGAGAGAGAAACTAGAGGAGTGGAGTTCATCTCAATTTTGCTTGTAAATTGCTTGGTAATTGAAGGAATTGGAACATAGGTTGCAAATTAAGCTTCCTCACCTTGTAACTAAAGCTCTAGGTAAGGAATTCAACCCCTCTTTGTTGTGTTTAAGCTTATTCATGCAAGATTCTTGAGCCTCTAGTGACCTAAGTCTAGAATTGGTTCATTGTTGTTGAATTAAAGCTCATTCCTTGCATGCATGTTTGTATTGTAGATGTTTGAGTTGTTTTCATGGCAAAAAGGTTACATGCATGTCCATAATTTTGTAATAGTCCATGTTTTCAACTTGTTTTGAAAAGAATTGGCTCCTTAGAGCATCAAATTGGAGCTTCAAAATGGTTTGAATTCATGCATGTTTGCATGTTCTTCATGTTCTTGAGAAATGGTTTGAAATTGAGTTTGAATTAAACATCCTTGGGCTTTGATTTCTCAAATTGAGCTTTGAACCATGTTATTCTATGTGTCTATAAATGTTTTCCAGAGAATGGGCCCAAGAGGATTGGTTTTGATGCATTTGAATGTGAGTTTTGGCTTGGAGGTGCAATATGGAATTCCCAGATTTTGCACTTCCGCTCGAGCGGGGAAAGTGGCGCTCGAGCGTGGAATCCGAGCATCCAGTATTTTTTGCACTGTTTTACAGTCCGCTCGAGCGGAGGATTGGGCGCTCGAGCAGAGTCATGTGTCTCGAGCTCGAGCTGGCATCGAGCGGAGATTTCACCCATCCAGTACTTTTACAGTACGCTCGAGCGGGAAAGTTTATGCTCGAGCGTGTAACTTTGTTTGCCTGTACGCTCGAGCGGGGAAACCTGCGCTCGAGCGGGACTCTGTTTTTCTGAAAATCCTGACAATGCTTTTAAAAGTGTATTTTTGCATCCTCATCCCATCCTAGGCATCTGATCACATCTTTGCATCCTCATCCCATTCTAGGCATTCTTAGACCTAGTTTAAGGCATTTTAATGAGGATTTAGATGTAGAACACGCCGAGGCATTAGGGATTAATTATGATATTTCCCAACTGTGTGGCTTAGTGTGTTCAATCTGTTAACTGTGTAGGGTTGGCGACTGGGGAGACACGCTCTAGCATACTGTAGCCCAAACTTTGCGAGTAACGATTGTGTAAAGATATGTTCACAAATGAATATCTTCTGAACAACTGAACTGTACTGTTTTCTGAACTGATTACTGTTAACTGAATGAATGTATGTCCTATATTCTGAACTGTATTGTGGCATCCTTAGCACCTACTGTTTACTGTTACTGTTACAGAGATCTCTGTCGGTTCCCTCGTAGAACCACTACTGTTTACTGATTGATGGCCATCATTACTGTTCGGTCTTTAAGACCTACTGTTTACTGCTATGCTAATGGATGTACCACATATGACTGAATAACTGCTTTGACTGAAAGACTGAAGTAATGTTAATGAATTGCTTTCATTACTGCAAGGACATTTCATTCTTAACCTCTTTACGCATTATGTTATTCACTGGGCTTTAGCTCACTGCTCATATATATATGTAGGTGTTTAGGCACCAGACCGCGGCTAGGAGCGTCAGAGTTACTCCAGTTTTGTCAAGTCAGCCTATGTGTCTCACTGCGAGGTTCCGAGCCATCGTGTTAAGGCTTAAGGGCGATTTACAATTCCCCCTTCTGTACCGTCTACTGTTCTGTATAGACTGAATGTTTACTGTACTGTTATCAAAGGGATTAAGTCCCTGTACTGTGTGACTATAAATTATTGTATAGACTGTACTGTTTGTATGTATGAATGCATGAAAAATCTTTTTGGCCTGCAGACTGACACAGCTCGATGGACATTATTTATTTACTGTATTGGCTTCCGCCAAGCCCTGTACTCTGTTTTACTATACTACTGTTCTGCAGGCCTTCGGTAATCTCGGATTACTGGCCGGTTACGGTGCTAAACCCATAGGGCCGGGTTTGGGTCGTGACACAAGGTAAGCTACAGCATAGACTTTCGGCGAGGAGGACAGGTCGGAAGGGACAGCGAAATGATTACCAAAGGATATAAGCAAACGTTGAAGACAAGAAGAAGGTT
>NW_021029055.1:192254-231398 GCF_004153795.1 Camellia sinensis | reverse complement strand
GTGATGGAACATGTTGACTTGAAAAATTATGAAAGTTGATCTTGACAATGGTAAATGAAATGTTAACTCTATGTGAGTCTCAGAAAATAAATTTGAAAATTGAACTATTGTATCGTGAATGTTGAATACACACATTTGGGGGTTTTATCCTTACCTATCGTACTAGTGTCGTTGTTGGGTTTAAGGATTGCTTGAGAGTTGAGTCTCTTTTATTAGGTGTACTGAATACATGCATCTAGAGGTTTTGTCCTTGGTCATCGGTGGAGGATGACATTGTTGTGTTGAATTGTGATGTATGCGTTACACTTGTGTTGGTTAAACATTATTGAATAGTTTATGTGTATGTATTACACTTGTTATTGATGCTTTGTTGTATTGAGGAATTTGTACATGATAATCGCTTATATACATTGTTTTGTGTGGGAGGAGATAGGGGATGTACTCCGCGGTTTAGGGGAAGATAGGGGATGGACCTCTAAACCGGATTTTGTTTGGGAGGAGATAGGGGATGTACTCCACGGTTTAGGGGAGGATAGGGGATGGACCTCTAAACCGGATTTTGTTTGGGAGGAGATAGGGGATGTACTCCACGGTTTAGGGGAGGATAGGGGATGGACCTCTAAACCGGATTTTGTTTGGGAGGAGATAGGGGATGTACTCCACGGTTTAGGGGAGGATAGGGGATGGACCTCTAAACCGGATTTTGTTTGGGAGGAGATAGGGGATGTACTCCACGGTTTAGGGGAGGATAGGGGATGGACCTCTAAACCGGATTTTGTTTGGGAGGAGATAGGGGATGTACTCCACGGTTTAGGGGAGGATAGGGGATGGACCTCTAAACCGGATTTTGTTTGGGAGGAGATAGGGGATGTACTCCACGGTTTAGGGGAGGATAGGGGATGGACCTCTAAACCGGATTTTGTTTGGGAGGAGATAGGGGATGTACTCCACGGTTTAGGGGAGGATAGGGGATGGACCTCTAAACCGGATTTTGTTTGGGAGGAGATAGGGGATGTACTCCACGGTTTAGGGGAGGATAGGGGATGGACCTCTAAACCGGATTTTGTTTGGGAGGAGATAGGGGATGTACTCCACGGTTTAGGGGAGGATAGGGGATGGACCTCTAAACCGGATTTTGTTTGGGAGGAGATAGGGGATGTACTCCACGGTTTAGGGGAGGATAGGGGATGGACCTCTAAACCGGATTTTGTTTGGGAGGAGATAGGGGATGTACTCCACGGTTTAGGGGAGGATAGGGGATGGACCTCTAAACCGGATTTTGTTTGGGAGGAGATAGGGGATGTACTCCACGGTTTAGGGGAGGATAGGGGATGGACCTCTAAACCGGATTTTGTTTGGGAGGAGATAGGGGATGTACTCCACGGTTTAGGGGAGGATAGGGGATGGACCTCTAAACCGGATTTTGTTTGGGAGGAGATAGGGGATGTACTCCACGGTTTAGGGGAGGATAGGGGATGGACCTCTAAACCGGATTTTGTTTGGGAGGAGATAGGGGATGTACTCCACGGTTTAGGGGAGGATAGGGGATGGACCTCTAAACCGGAAACTGTTTGAGATTGATACAGCACTACAATGTGTATCATTTGTGAAGTATGGAAGTGTTTTTGTCTGAGATTGATACATTACTAAAATGTGTATCTATTATGAGGTATGAAATGTTTAAAATGAGTTATTATCTCGCTTATCGCTTGGCGTATCCTTAGCTTACTGTGCATATAGCCGGTAGAGCAGAGTTTTAATTGTTATCGTTAGTGTATCTAAGTATGTTATGGGTTGCGATGGTTACAGTTTTGAAAGGGCGAGCTGCCTTATTTGTGGATTATATACATGTTGATGATTTGTTATTTCCCTTTTATTTAAGGCTTGCATGTATTGATATGAATGTATTGGGAACAAACCAAAATGTCATTTTGAGATTTTGGAAAGTGTGAAGGAAAGTGGGGTATTTGTGAACATGTTTTCAAAAAAGGTCATTTTGTTGTAAGTACGGAAAATGGGGGAAGAGTAATGGGCTTGGTGAAATTGTTTTTTTTTTCTGAAACTGTTATAGTCATGAAAGTTTGGAAAAATGGGTAATTAAAAGGAAAGAAGGTGAACCGCTTATAGCGTTGAATGAAATGGCTGTTTTCGAGAAAAGTTCATACTTATGTATATTTTGTATAAACTGCCACATTACTATTCTAGTATGAGATTGAACATTCATGATCATAGCTATCTGTAAGTTGTTATTGTTGAGGATCATGTTGAGATCTCTACTGGACTATATGTTCATCCCACGTTGTTGAATCTTTTTCAGGTGATAGCCAGGATGTGCTACAAAGTTTTGGATCTTCTTATTTGTTGGCCACGGGGCCTCTTTTGTGTTGGTGGAATGCCATTTATGTAAAAGGGTTATATCCTTCTTCTTGACTTTTAATGATGTAAGCCCAAGGGCAATTTATTTAGTGTTCTCATGTTGTATTTACTTGCATACGAATGAGAGCAATGTTATTCACTTCTACAAGTTGAATATACGAGTTTATTTCCGCATGTTATCTCTGAAATGGAATTAAGTAAATGAAATTGGTAATACTTCGAGTAATAAAAAGTGGGGCGTGACAAAGGTGGTCGATTTGGAGTGGTTTTCACGCTCCCTTTGTGTGTAGCGTGCGGTCCAGCTCTGCGTGTGTTGCTGTGTTTCAATGTCCTTGCTATTGCAGTGGCTTTTGCTGCTTTACGTCCTCTCACGGGGAAGATAAATTTGCTGTTGCAAGGGTTTTGATGTATTGGCCTGAAATTATTTACTATTAACTTGTCCAATGTGTTATATTGTGGTAGCCTAGCTTCAGATTTTAATCTATTGTGTGTAGCAGCTAGGTGTGTTTTTCCTTTTGTAGGGTGTGTTGCCTTTAGGCGTGGCATGAACGTCATTGTAATATTTATTTTTTTGGTTAAATATATGGCTTACCTATCCAAAAATAAAATAAAATAAGAGAAATTGCAATGCATAGTAATTGTGGGGAAAGATTGTGGTATAAAAGTTTGTCTCATATATATTTTATAACTACAGAAGAAAAATGTATAATTTTAAACTTTCTGAGTCATAAGTAAAAAAAAAAAAATTCAAAAAAAAAAAAAAAAAAAAACTAAAATCTCAAAATCATGTCATAATTACAGAAGAAAATTAATCATAACTAAAGAAGAAAATAGCGTAACTAATAATTAAAGAAGAAAATTGGTAACTAAGGGTGTATATGGTATGGTGGTGTATATAATAAAATTCTCTAGTAATTGTGTCATTCTTTATGTTTGAATTACATAATAAATATGAATCAATATGTTTTAGATTAATGATTCATTCACATATTTTTTTCCGACTCTTACCGGTAAGAGTCTCATTCGAGGGGGTTTGAAGGGAAAAAATTGTGTGAATGTAGCCGTTTTTTTTTCTAGCTCATTAGTTTGGAGCAATACGTAAATAAGATTTACTGAATAATTACACAAATATAATAAATGAAATTGGAAGCATTAACATACAAAATTCAGACAATTCATGAGTTAGAATTAGTCTTGCTGAGAATTGGCAATCGACTATCGTTATCAAGACTCTTCAAGTTGGACTAATAAACATTCATTCATGCATCACTACAAGAATTTACATATTTGCCGACCACTTTTGCGACATCCATCTGTTCTACCTCCAGATTCAAGCAAGCTGCTAATCCCAAAGCAATTCGAATGGAAGTCATCTTCACAATTGGGAAGAAGATCTCATCAAAATCAATTCATTTTTTCTGCCCAAAACCTTTGACCACTAAGCGAGCTTTATGCTGTATTATTTTACCGTTGCCATCTTTCTTTAATTTGTACACCCATTTGTTTTTCAATGCCTTCCTGTCCTTTAGAAGTGAAACAAGCTCATAAGTGTGGTTCTTCTGCAAAGGACTCATCCCCTGCTTCATGGCTTGTATCCATCAATCTTTCTCTGCATGACTCTTTGCTTCCGAAAAACTCTCGAGTTCTCCCTCATCAGTAATCAAAATATACTAAGAAACAAGATACACTACAAGAATTTACACATTTGCCGACCACTTTTGCCGACCAAAAATTTTTGGTCGCAAAAAAATGACATTTGGCGACCAAATATTAATTAGTCGCAAATGATCAAATGTCATTTGGCAAAAGTGGTCGGCAAAAGTGGTCGGCAAATTTGTACTTTTAGCGACTAATATTTTAGTCGCCGTTGATTGAGATTTAGCGACTAAAAAAATTTGTTGCCGAAGGTACCTGTTTTGCGACTAATATGGTGTTTTAGTCGCCAAAAGTGTTTGGGAGGGAAATTTCAAACAGGGAGGGGGGAAATGAAATATTTTGGCGACAAAAAAAATTTGGTCGCCAAAGTAAAAACGACGTCGTTTTGTACCTGGCAAACAAAAAAAAAATTAAAAAAAGGCCCTGATCTCCTCTTTCTCTCCAACTCTCCCTCTCTCTGTGTTCTCTCTCTCAATCGGCTTGCAACTGCTCAAGAATGGCAGCCAATTCCAGTCCAGAATCCAACATTTCTTCCTCAATCTTCTCTCTCGTCTCCTGATCCTCGGCCCTGGCTAGACGAGCACACCACACAATCTTCAATCGGTTATGCAACAAACACTTAACAAGGCTGAAATTATCGAATTGGAGATGACCCAAAAGCTTGGTCTCAACTTTAAGATCATCATCATTAAAACCATTCTGTTCTTCTTCCTCGTCAAACACAACAGTAAAACCCACATTATCATCAATCATAACACTGTCTTCTTCTTCTTGGAAATCAGTGATTAGGTTCCCAAAGGAAACCATCTGATCGAAAACATGATTCGACATAGGGTTCAACAATTTCTCAATCTCCTCCCTCTTGTTGGGGTTATTGTTCTTCAAAACACCCAAAACCTCATCAGCGGCGGCGGCGACTGTTCCGGGAGGCTGACCACCGCCCAATTGCTGCTGTACGAGGCTAAGCATGGCCTCATAGGGAACCCTAGTTTTCTTCGTCTTGGGCTCGTAAAAAAAGGCCCAAATTTGATTCTACATAGCATAATCTGAAGGTGTTTTTTTGGTGGTGTTGTCTACATAGCATAACTTGGTGGCAAAGTAGTTGATCATTACGATGCCTTGGCTTGAGGGTGAGGAATACATTTATTTTTAAGACTATGTTGAGTTGTATTTTCGTTTCCTTTGTTTTTATTTTTTTATGTTTCAAAAAAAAAAAAAAAACAAGCAATAAAAATTTGAAAAAACACATTATTTTTACATGGTTTTCATTTTTGTTTGAAAATAGTTTTTAAAAATTCAAAAATAACATTCTTGAAAAATGGGTTGTTTTCAAATAAATAAAATAAAATAAAATTTCTAAATAAAAATTTTGGAAACAAAATTTAAAATTATTTAATTATTTTATTTTTTTTCAAAAAATAATGACCAAAAAAAAAAAAATGAAAACAAACCATTATATTTAACATGGGCTAAGTTGGATCACACCTGGGTCCAGGATTGTGGCACTCTTTTTATGTCATATTTCTTGTGTGACATCAAATTGTTAGGAGGATTTCAGATGAATTATCTTGCTAGTTCTTGCTCCATATATTGAGGGAATTTTCACATTTTCTTTGACAGTTTAAACTTTTGAATCATATATTGAGAGAATTATCACATTTTCCTTGACAGTTTAAACTTTTAAATGAATTGATGGCTGATGATTTAATATGGTGTCAGAATAGACCAATTATAGAGGAAAATCCGACTATACTTGAGGTGGCTTATTGAGGATATATGTAAATAACATATTTATCTGATAAGTTTGACTTATGTTGTGATTCACTACAAGAATTTACACATTTGGCGACCACTTTTGCCGACTAAAAAAATTTTGGTCGCAAAAAAATGACATTTGGCGACCAAATATTAATTAGTCGCGAATGATCATTATTTTTGGCGACCAAATATTATTGGTCGCAGAAGGTTATAATTTGGCGACTAAAAAATGAGTTAGTCGCAGAAAGTGGTATGCTTTTGCCGACCAACTACAAATTTGGTCGCGGAAGGTCACATATTTTTTAGCGACCAAAAATTTGGTCGCCAAAAACTTATTTTCAGCAACCAAAAAAAATTAGTCCCCAAATTAGTATTTTTAGCGACTAATATGTTAGTCGCCGTTGATTGAGATTTGGCGACTAAAAAAATTAGTCGTTATATATTTGAGATTTTGCGACAAGAAATGAATTTAGTCGTTAAAGGCGAAATTTTTTTAGTGGGAAATCTCGCGCCCACCCCTGTTCTCTGTTTACAATTACACACAACATTTTGTTCAAATTCTCCTCCATCGCCAAACCTCACCCCATCGTAACAGATCGCCACATCTACATCATCGATGATCCTCCTCCTTCTCCTCTGCCTGTGCCTCCGCCGAATCCGAGAAGATCGTCGAGATCTGAATCAGATTTGAGTCCTAGGCCGAGATCTGACCGTCGTGAGCGATCCACAGCGACACAATGGCTTCCAAATCCTACAAGAAGATCATCGATATCTACGACGACCTCATCCTTCAGGTACATACACTACCCCTCCTTCTATTCCATGATTGATCTCTCTTCTTATCAAACCCTAATCCTACGACGGTTCTCCTGCCTCTTATCTCTCTCTCTCTCTGTGCCTGATCTCTACGCCGTCTCAGAGCTTCAAGTAGTTCGATTTCGTCTAAAGGTTCGATCAATTTCAATTTCTCTTTTCTCTATTTCAATCTGTGTGTTGTTTGTATTAGTTTAGCTTTAATAAAACTGATCTGATTTGGCGTATGAAAGCAAGTCCTTCCATTTTATAATCTAGCTAAAAACTCTAGTTCCCAAACAAGATCTAAATCTAGTTTCCATGGTTCTCAAAAAGCACATCAAAATGAAATTACATTTGCTAGTGAAGGCAGTTTATTTATATGTAAGTGGCATAATAGTTTTGGGATTTGTTGCTATGCTAGTTGCAACAGTATGGTTCTTGAACTATCGTTTGTTTGCCCTTTCTTCCCTGTATCACATGCTTGCTTTTTAAGCTGGAAAAATTATGTGTTGAGTTTCCTTTCCTATTTCTCCTTAGCACATTGTTTCTCATTTTTAAGTAGGTTGGTTTCTTTTTCAGGGACCCATACTCGAAGGGAGTTGATCCTGATGCATTGAAAACTTCTCTAGCTGCTGCATGTGGTATCTAAATTCTAAAATAATTCCTAAAAGCATAACAATTGCCATTCTATCTTTTAGTGTTTCTTTGAAAATGTTATATGCGTTTGATGAGCTTTACACTTAGTTATTTGATTTGGTTGGTTGGTCTTAGTCGCGGAAGGCCCAAGTCATATTCCTGGATTTAATAGTTGTCTTGTTGGCTGAGAATGCATGTGATCACTTGATGTTGCACAGGTCTTTCAAAATTGTTATTTATTTTTTGCCTTTTTATATAATCTCAAGTGGTATGGTTAAAAAAATAATGGTTGCCAATGAAGAAGTGGCAGTTGCTTCTTATCCTTGCTCCTATATGCCCCTGTATTTATTTCTTAATTCTTGTCAATACATCTGTGCACCTAGTAGACTAGTGTGATAGATAGATTGGGTGCTCTAGCATTCTCCAATAGCATGCTTTCTGGACAATTTTCTTTTGCCTGCTAGATATGGGCGCGATAGCACTCTCTAGAAGCTTCCACTATTGTGTTGCATTAACTTAATTTCATCTCTTCCTTGCTTCTAAGCCTCTCCAAAGCTCTTTAACACCACATTGATTGCCAAGTTATTCCTTACAATGAGATTTCCACAGAATTAAACATAAATTGAAGGAATTAACATCAAATGAATGCAACCTTGCCTATGTAAATCAACATAAATATGCGTTGTTCGGCATTCATGGTAAGCAGGCTTGCTTACTTGTACGTCTTTGTCCATATTGACACTAGTCAACTCATTGATTCTAATTTTGGGTTGTGATATCTGAAAAATGAAAAAGCTAGTCAAGCTTTTCTTCAATTGAACCTGTATTTTCTGTTGCTGTAACTATGTACCCTTTGTGAATCAATAAATTATTTATAATCACATCTGCTGTATTCTATCTGCATGTGCATACAGTATGTAGAAAGTCAATTGGGGAAGAAAGTAAACTCTTGTTTAGCTGTTCTCAAAAGTTTTTTTATGCCTTCTGTGACAGCTTCCATTTTTAGTTTTGGGATCTATGTTCATTCCTGCATGTTAGTGTTGCGTTTAAACTTACTTTACATTCAACAAAACAATGATGAGGTAGAAATTAACCTGCTTTAATGTGACGTGCAGGAGCGTTAACATCCAATAAGAAGCTAGAAGAATCAAGACATGAGAAGCCATCTGAAACAGAACCAGACCAACTTGCTGAGGATGTTAAGTCGGCTCCTTCTCCAGATGGGGAAGTGGGAACTGGAGGACAAACAAATGGAAAGAAGACTTTAATAGATGCAGTGAAGCCCAAGCATAAGAGAAAAAAGAAGTCATCCTCCCCAAGCAAAAAAAAATGAAAAAGAAAAAGAAAAAGACCCAAACACAACAAAAAATAAGGACAAGAAGGAAAAGAAAAAAAAAAGGAGAGCCATGCTATGGTAACTCCCTCTTATATTATGGTAAGATATATGTTTGTGGCTATGATTTTTTTTTTTTTTTTGGGACATGGTTGGATATTAATAAACTAGTATAATTATATTATCACACGAATATCATTTCATTAATTCAAATTTAAAATTTCACTACACTTACATCTAAATATCCTCTCATAACTACTTAAGCCATAACTTACATCTAGTTTGGGAATATCGTCTCACCACGTTGTTTATTTTAAGAACCGAGTTTGTTTCTAGTTCATAATGTAGATTAAAGGGTATTGTTTGGATTTGCAGGACTCATCACAGTTTTCATTTCGATAGTTTAAATCATTCATGGGATCCTTCATGTATATCATTCATAAACAACAAAATTAGAACAACTTGATAATCTCTAACTTATTCAATTTATTGAATTTGTTACCAAAAAAAATTAAGTCAATTTCATAATCGTAACATATATTTCTCCTTATTTTTTATTTTATTTTATTTTATTTTCCACCTCTCCTCTCCTTTTATTATCTCTTTCTGTTTTCATCTTTCAAGTTGAAACACTAAGGTTTTGTTTGAATTATAAATTTAAGTAAAGATTGGAAAAGGCAAATTAAAAAAAATGTAATTAAAATATGAATAAAATATAACTATTTTTCTATATCCCTACCCAAATACATAACCAAAACATAGTCTAACAATTAATTCATCATAGTTGTCAAATTGCCTTCGAACGCTTAGGCATTGAACTTGATCTTCTGCTCAAGCAACCAACAAAAAGTTAAACATTTATATAATTCTAAATTAATTTATAATAACTTTTATCTCAACTCTAATGATATGATTAATTACACTTTTTTTTCCTTCACTTTTTGTTTCTATATTTTTCGGCCACATATTCCACATATGTTTTTTCTATCGTTTCCAAAAGTTTTAATACAACTCAAAATAGACCATTCGACCAAGCAACAACTAAAACATATTAAAATAAAATATAAAAACAACCAAGCATATAGAAAATTATTAAATAAAATACACGTTTAATCCACAATTAATGGAGAAACAACAATTAAAATTGTTGTTAATGCTCCACTACAAAAATTTACACATTTGGCGACCACTTTTACCGACCAAAAAAATTTTGGTCGCAAAAAGATGACATTTGGCGACCAAATATTAATTAGTCGCGAATGATCATTATTTTTGGCGACCAAATATTATTGGTCGCAGAAGGTTATATTTTGGCGACCAAAAAATGAGTTGGTCGCAGAAAGTGGTATGCTTTTGCCGACCAACTACAAATTTGGTCGCGGAAGGTTACATATTTTTTAGCGACCAAAAATTTGGTCGCCAAAAACTTATTTTCAGCAACCAAAAAAAATTAGTCGCCAAATTAGTATTTTTAGCGACTAATATGTTAGTCGCCGTTGATTGAGATTTGGCGACTAAAAAAATTAGTCGTTATATATTTGAGATTTTGCCACAAGAAAGGAATTTAGTCGTTAAAGGCGAAATTTTTTTAGAGGGAAATCTCTCGCCCACCCCTGTTCTCTGTTTACAATTACACACAACATTTTGTTCAAATTCTCCTCCATCGCCAAACCTCACCCCATCGCAACAGATCGCCACATCTACATCGTCGATGATCCTCCTCCTTCTCCTCCGCCGAATCCGAGAAGATCGTCGAGATCTGAATCAGATTTGAGTCCTAGGCCGAGATCTGACCGTCATGAGCGATCCACAGCGACACAATGGCTTCCAAAGCCTACAAGAAGATCATCGATATCTACGACGACCTCATCCTTCAGGTACATACACTACTCCTCCTTCTATTCCATGATTGATCTCTCTTCTTATCAAACCCTAATCCTACGACGGTTCTCCTGCCTCTTATCTCTCTCTCTCTCTCTGTGCCTGATCTCTACGTCGTCTCAGAGCTTCAAGCAGTTCGATTTTGTCTAAAGGTTCGATCAATTTCAATTTCTCTTTTCTCTATTTCAATCTCTGTGTTGTTTGTATTGGTTTAGCTTTAATAAAACTGATCTGATTTGGCGTATGAAAGCAAGTCCTTCCATTTTATAATCTAGCTAAAAACTATAGTTCCCAAACAAGGTCTAAATCTAGTTTCCATGGTTCTCAAAAAGCACATCAAAATGAAATTACATTTGCTAGTGAAGGCAGCTTATTTATATGTAAGTGGCATAATAGTTTTGGGATTTGTTGCTATGCTAGTTGCAACAGTATGGTTCTTGAACTATCGTTTGTTGGCCCTTTCTTTCCTGTATCACATGCTTGCTTTTTAAGCTGGAAAATTATGTGTTGAATTTCCTTTCCTATTTCTCCTTAGCACATGGTTTCTCATTTTTAAGTAGGTTGGTTTCTTTTTCAGGGATCCATACTCGAAGGGAATTGATCCTGATGCATTGAAAACTTCTCTAGCTGCTGCATGTGGTATCTAAATTCTAAAATAATTCCTAAAAGCATAACAATTGCCATTCTATCTTTTAGTGTTTCTTTGAAAATGTTATATGCGTTTTGATGAGCTTTACACTTAGTTATTTGATTTGGTTGGTTGGTCTTAGTCGCGGAAGGCCCAAGTCATATTCCTGGATTTAATAGTTGTCTTGTTGGCTGAGAATGCATGTGATCACTTGATGTTGCACAGGTCTTTCAAAATTGTTATTTATTTTTTGCCTTTTTATATAATCTCAAGTGGTATGGTTAAAAAAATAATGGTTGCCAATGAAGAAGTGGCAGTTGCTTCTTATCCTTGCTCCTATATGCCCCTGTATTTATTTCTTAATTCTTGTCAATACATCTGTGCACCTAGTAGACTAGTGTGATAGATAGATTGGGTGCTCTAGCATTCTCCAATAGCATGCTTTCTGGACAATTTTCTTTTGGCTGCTAGATATGGGCGCGATAGCACTCTCTAGAAGCTTCCACCATTGTGCTGCATTAACTTAATTTCATCTCTTCCTTGCTTCTAAGCCTCTCCAAAGCTCTTTAACACCACGTTGATTGCCAAGTTATTCCTTACAATGAGATTTCCACAGAATTAAACATAAATTGAAGGAATTAACATCAAATGAATGCAACCTTGCCTATGTAAATCAACATAAATATGCGTTGTTCGGCATTCATGGTAAGCAGGCTTGCTTACTTGTACGTCTTTGTCCATATTGACACTAGTCAACTCATTGATTCTAATTTTGGGTTGTGATATCTGAAAAATGAAAAAGCTAGTCAAGCTTTTCTTCAATTGAACCTGTATTTTCTGTTGCTGTAACTATGTACCCTTTGTGAATCAATAAATTATTTATAATCACATCTGCTGTATTCTATCTGCATGTGCATACAGTATGTAGAAAGTCAATTGGGGAAGAAAGTAAACTCTTGTTTAGCTGTTCTCAAAAGTTTTTTTTATGCCTTCTGTGACAGCTTCCATTTTTAGTTTTGGGATCTATGTTCATTCCTGCATGTTAGTGTTGCGTTTAAACTTACTTTACATTCAACAAAACAATGATGAGGTAGAAATTAACCTGCTTTAATGTGACGTGCAGGAGCGTTAACATCCAATAAGAAGCTAGAAGAATCAAGACATGAGAAGCCATCTGAAACAGAACCAGACCAACTTGCTGAGGATGTTAAGTCGGCTCCTTCTCCAGATGGGGAAGTGGGAACTGGAGGACAAACAAATGGAAAGAAGACTTTAATAGATGCAGTGAAGCCCAAGCATAAGAGAAAAAAGAAGTCATCCTCCAACGTTGATGCAAGTTAGCTGAATGAAAAAATATATCTAGGTATGATACTGACTTTTTTATTTGTGCTAAAAATAATTTTCTTGCCATGCATCTCATAAGTGGATGAATCAACTGGTGAATCTCTGGAAACTGCTATTGATTGGTTGAACTAGTTCTTAATATAGGCTAATAGCCAATATAATTCTGATAACTATGGTGTTAAAAAGGAAGGGTATTTTCAAATTCTAAGACTAAACAAACATGGGACTTATTTTATGTGCAATCTGTTTATGTTTTATTGAGGTATTTTTGTCTTCGTCCGTATATTTTCTCAAGTCATCTTTAAGTGAGTCACGTGACAAACTGCTATGTTTTCGATGTACGTGAAGCTACCGAGAAATAGTTTGAATTGTGTACTATAAGTGACAAACTAATAGGAGATTAGTCATTGCTTGGTTAGAAACATTCATGGGCTTGCAAGTTAATTTAGTTGTTATTGTGGAGTATGCATGATTGATGTGGTTGAATTTGGACTGTAAACGAAACGGGCCAAGTAGTGGGCTACTCAAGCATGACTTGTTTTTAGTATAATCATTGTATAACCATTGACTTTGCAGACCTCTTTGGCCTAAGAAGACCTCTTTGGCCTGGGGACCTTAGATGTGGATATAAAAACCACCTTCTATTTAAATCTTATGTGGAATGCTGTGCTGAGTGCTGAACTATTCTGATGCAGATGGTGGCAACAATGACATCCAGTGGGAAATCTCTTTGCTACAATCTGCCAGTACTAGAAATATTGTCCCAGAATTTGTTAGCGCGTGCTCTGTACCTCTTTCCGACAAAGGTTCACAGGAATAGATCTCATGCGTTAATTTTATTGTATTATTCTTGGTGATGTGCCTTGGTTCTACTGAATAAAATTGAATTACAAAATGCCTTGGTTCTACACCTTTGCCTTTGTATCTATGAATGTAATGGTAGAAGGTCGTATCCAGTGCACAATACTTTTAAAGTTGCATGATTGCCTACTCTAGGTAGTTGATGTGAAATATTGAATGGTTGAGAATTATAGTTTGAATTCATTAACTGAATAAAATTTTTGAACAGTTTCATTGGTTAAGTGATACTACATTAGTTCTTTGTCCTTGTGCTTAATAGAGAGTATTACTTATTTACCTTGAAATCACTTGAGCACATAAGCACATTTTTGTGGCCCTAAAGCTTGAGATTGATATGCATGTTGTTGATACTTTGTAATGAACTAGATGACTGGCTGAATAAATAACCTTGACTTGATTGAAAAATAAATAAATAAATAAATAAATTTGAATAGTTTAGGTTTATAGTCTTTTTAACTCGAGTTACTTAGTCTTTTTAACTCGAGTTATTAAGCCCGTTAGGGTGTCTCTACAACGGGCTGAACTTTGGTTGCATTTTTAAGTCATTTGAGATACCTTTTTTTGTTGCCTATCCTTGATCTATGCAATCTTTTTTTGTTTCCTGCTTTAATAATAGGGAATATATTTTCGCAGAAAACATCATCGTGATATAGTTTGCCTTTGTTAATTGTGCAACTTTATTCTTGTAATAGACATGACAATAGAGAAGGATCTTCGTGAAATTACTTGTGGGCTCTTGTTATTTTTTTAATGGACAAATTGTATACCCATATTACAGTGTGGAACTTGTAATAATGGAGGTTGTAGGCAATCAAACTTTAGTGCTTTATTTTTGTTGTATACCCAAATTACTTTAGTGCTGTATACCCAAAGAATAGTTTGTGCAAATATGTGCAATGATAATTTTTGTTGCTGATTAAAAAAAAAGAGTGCAATACAAATTATTCTTTGTCTATTGGTGAATTCATTGATTGCTTTATTGTCCAATGTTTCTTCAAGTCTACCATACTATCTAAGCTTGACAACACGTAAAAATTCACGTAAGATCTCTTAATGAACATGAATCCTAGTTTGGTTCCACCATACTATAGAGAGGCTGATTCCCACGACTTAAATATCTTCAATCAATCAATTATTGGGCTTTTATATGTATGGATAGATTTTAGTCACGGTTTCCGAATGTTTCCATCTATTTCCAAGTTCCTTTTTTCGTTTCTTTCTATAGTCTTTTTGAAACATTAATGTTTCCATGCATACTGACATGACACTGGGTTGGAATTTTGATCCTTGCTGATTAGTTAGAAGGGAAGTTTCCCTTGGAACTTGCTTTATAGATTAATGATGTAAACTTTGTAGGTTAACACTTTCAGAGGATCCTGCTTTGGCGATGGCATTTTTAGTTGCACGGAGAGCTGCAGCTGTTCCCCTATTGCTTGTTAATGGAACATATATGAAAACTGTTCGTACTGCTCAAATTGTTTATTTTATTTATTTTTTCCATTTCCCTACACATCACAGGTATGTTTTTTTCGTACTGTTTTTGTGTTATTTCTTTTTCTAAGGGGTAAGGGTAGGGTTTCGTAAATTAGTGGTTACATTTAATGGTTGCTGGGTTGCTCGCATAACAAATTTAGTCTTAAATGTGACCTTCTAAGTTAGTGGACCTCTGACTTAGTGAAGTCATTTTGCTTCTTATCTCTCCCCTATTGCCCTGACGTTTCTCAACACCTGAGTACACTACTAGCAATAGATCAGGTGGTATGCTGTTCTCACATCCCTTGTTTGAAAATGTTATATGCGTTTTGATGAGCTTTACACTTAGTTATTTGATTTGGTTGGTTGGTCTTAGTCGCGGAAGGCCCAAGTCATATTCCTGGATTTAATAGTTGTCTTGTTGGCTGAGAATGCATGTGATCACTTGATGTTGCACAGGTCTTTCAAAATTGTTATTTATTTTTTGCCTTTTTATATAATCTCAAGTGGTATGGTTAAAAAAATAATGGTTGCCAATGAAGAAGTGGCAGTTGCTTCTTATCCTTGCTCCTATATGCCCCTGTATTTATTTCTTAATTCTTGTCAATACATCTGTGCACCTAGTAGACTAGTGTGATAGATAGATTGGGTGCTCTAGCATTCTCCAATAGCATGCTTTCTGGACAATTTTCTTTTGGCTGCTAGATATGGGCGCGATAGCACTCTCTAGAAGCTTCCACCATTGTGCTGCATTAACTTAATTTCATCTCTTCCTTGCTTCTAAGCCTCTCCAAAGCTCTTTAACACCACGTTGATTGCCAAGTTATTCCTTACAATGAGATTTCCACAGAATTAAACATAAATTGAAGGAATTAACATCAAATGAATGCAACCTTGCCTATGTAAATCAACATAAATATGCGTTGTTCGGCATTCATGGTAAGCAGGCTTGCTTACTTGTACGTCTTTGTCCATATTGACACTAGTCAACTCATTGATTCTAATTTTGGGTTGTGATATCTGAAAAATTAAAAAGCTAGTCAAGCTTTTCTTCAATTGAACCTGTATTTTCTGTTGCTGTAACTATGTACCCTTTGTGAATCAATAAATTATTTATAATCACATCTGCTATATTCTATCCGCATGTGCATACAGTATGTAGAAAGTCAATTGGGGAAGAAAGTAAACTCTTGTTTAGCTGTTCTCAAAAGTTTTTTTTATGCCTTCTGTGACAGCTTCCATTTTTAGTTTTGGGATCTATGTTCATTCCTGCATGTTAGTGTTGCGTTTAAACTTACTTTACATTCAACAAAACAATGATGAGGTAGAAATTAACCTGCTTTAATGTGACGTGCAGGAGCGTTAACATCCAATAAGAAGCTAGAAGAATCAAGACATGAGAAGCCATCTGAAACAGAACCAGACCAACTTGCTGAGGATGTTAAGTCGGCTCCTTCTCCAGATGGGGAAGTGGGAACTGGAGGACAAACAAATGGAAAGAAGACTTTAATAGATGCAGTGAAGCCCAAGCATAAGAGAAAAAAGAAGTCATCCTCCAACGTTGATGCAAGTTAGCTGAATGAAAAAATATATCTAGGTATGATACTGACTTTTTTATTTGTGCTAAAAATAATTTTCTTGCCATGCATCTCATAAGTGGATGAATCAACTGGTGAATCTCTGGAAACTGCTATTGATTGGTTGAACTAGTTCTTAATATAGGCTAATAGCCAATATAATTCTGATAACTATGGTGTTAAAAAGGAAGGGTATTTTCAAATTCTAAGACTAAACAAACATGGGACTTATTTTATGTGCAATCTGTTTATGTTTTATTGAGGTATTTTTGTCTTCGTCCGTATATTTTCTCAAGTCATCTTTAAGTGAGTCACGTGACAAACTGCTATGTTTTCGATGTACGTGAAGCTACCGAGAAATAGTTTGACTTGTGTACTATAAGTGACAAACTAATAGGAGATTAGTCATTGCTTGGTTAGAAACATTCATGGGCTTGCAAGTTAATTTAGTTGTTATTGTGGAGTATGCATGATTGACGTGGTTGAATTTGGACTGTAAACGAAACGGGCCAAGTAGTGGGCCACTCAAGCATGACTTGTTTTTAGTATAATCATTGTATAACCATTGACTTTGCAGACCTCTTTGGCCTAAGAAGACCTCTTTGGCCTGGGGACCTTAGATGTGGATATAAAAACCACCTTCTATTTAAATCTTATGTGGAATGCTGTGCTGAGTGCTGGACTATTCTGATGCAGATGGTGGCAACAATGACATCCAGTGGGAAATCTCTTTGCTACAATCTGCCAGTACTAGAAGTATTGTCCCAGAATTTGTTAGCGTGTGCTCTGTACCTCTTTCCGACAAAGGTTCACAGGAATAGATCTCATGCGTTAATTTTATTGTATTATTCTTGGTGATGTGCCTTGGTTCTACTGAATAAAATTGAATTACAAAATGCCTTGGTTCTACACCTTTGCCTTTGTATCTATGAATGTAATGGTAGAAGGTCGTATCCAGTGCACAAAGCTCCTGTTTACATTTGGGTCTGAGGGATGGTAAATAGATTTCCCTCCACTTTATTACTATTTTTTTCTTAATGGAGAGGCTGATCCCCATGACTTAAATATCTTCAATCAATCAATTATTGGGCTTTTATATGTATGGATAGATTTTAGTCACGGTTTCCGAATGTTTCCATCTATTTCCAAGTTCCTTTTTTCGTTTCTTTCTATAGTCTTTTTGAAACATTAATGTTTCCATGCATACTGACATGACACTGGGTTGGAATTTTGATCCTTGCTGATTAGTTAGAAGGGAAGTTTCCCTTGGAACTTGCTTTATAGATTAATGATGTAAACTTTGTAGGTTAACACTTTCAGAGGATCCTGCTTTGGCGATGGCATTTTCAGTTGCACGGAGAGCTGCAGCTGTTCCCCTATTGCTTGTTAATGGAACATATATGAAAACTGTTCGTTCCTATCTTGATTCTACTATTCTCCAGCATCAATTGCAGAGGCTGAACGATCATGGTTCTCTTAAAGGTTTTCTACTGCTCAAATTGTTTATTTTATTTATTTTTTTCCATTTCCCTGCACATCACAGGTATGTTTTTTTCGTACTGTTTTTGTGTTATTTCTTTTTCTAAGGGGTAAGGGTAGGGTTTCGTAAATTAGTGGTTACATTTAATGGTTGCTGGGTTGCTCGCATAACAAATTTAGTCTTAAATGTGACCTTCTAAGTTAGTGGACCTCTGACTTAGTGAAGTCATTTTGCTTCTTATCTCTTCCCTATTGCCCTGACGTTTCTCAACACCTGAGTACACTACTAGCAATAGATCAGGTGGTATGCTGTTTTCACATCCCTTAAATGTATAGTTTTCTTTTTAACTTATTAAAAAAAAAGAAAAAGAAAAAAGAAGCCTTTTAGGATGTGGGCAAGTAATTTTGGTCCACAATTTTGTCTGAAGTTGCACCTGGTTCTAGGTCTCTACAAAACCTAACCTGGGATCAGTATAAAGTAATGAAATGAGAAGGAAGAAAAAAACTTGGATTTCACCCAACTTACCAGAAGCCTTTTGGTTTATACTAGTCTCCAAAAAAAAAAAAAAAATATTCCATTAATCAAAATTTCATTTGGAACATCTACTTCAGAGCAGAATTCTGCAGACAAAATATTTTATAAATTAAGTAATAAATTGTCAATGCTTACAAGTTGAAGTCATGATCAATATATAGGTTTTCCCCAACTCTTTGAGCTTCCCTTCTGTTATTTTTAACTTAGTTTGTATCTTGAAAAAGAAATAGTGCGTGGAGGTTTTGATTGCAACAACTTATTGAGTTCTGGCTTAACCTAGCACAATATCAAAGTCAATCTGTTGATTTGAATTTTCACAATTCTAGACACAGTGGTAATTCCATTAGTAAACAATTGCAAATTATTCGTTAATTTTTAAATCCATCCCAGCTAAAATCTTGAGTATCCTTTCTTTTAGATTGAAGATGATCACGAGCATTCTTTGAGGCAGAATCCCGCTACTTATACACAAGTAGTCAACTCTGCAGCAAGAGGGTGGTACTGGTTTGTTCTCAACTTGACTACGTTGAATCGCTCAGGTGTGATTTAAAATAGGGAAACTTACTGATAAGTCCCATGTACACGGTGACAGAAAAATGTAGAAAAAAAAACGAGAGAGGAAGGGAAGCAAAAAGCAGAGAGAGAGAGGAAAGGACTTTTGGGTGTAGTGAAAAAGTTATGGGATTAAATGGAGATCACATGTTTCCCATGGGACCTATGGGTAATTTCCCCTTTAAAATATGGCCAAGAATGTGTCTGGCCCAAAGGCCAGTATTTCCTTATTAAAATACACGTAGCCCCAACTTGGACTGCTTCCTAAGAGCATGACAAGTTATTGCTGTGCGGAAAACTTGCTGTCAATTTTACTTCTCTTGATATTTGCTTTCACTTCTACTTTCCAGTCAAAGTATTGGATTTTGCAACCCAGGCATGTATAAGACTGCGCCTTCTGATGTATTTTTTTTTTCCTTTCTATGATTTCATCTCGACTTAAAAGAGCCCCATTTCGCTTAAGTAAATAATTGTCTCCTTGCAAAAAATATATACTTCCAAATTGAAGTCCATTTTTTGGTTACTTGGTTTCAGGATGGGAACTATATTCAGTCATCTTGCAATGCCTCTGTCAATGGTCCTAAAGCAGATGATCCCATCTATGCACTGCTGGGGGTTTTTTGGCCAATGCTTGAAAATCTTTTTAGGGCAGAACACATGATAAATGGAAGTTTATCAATGGCAGCTTGTAGGGCTCTTTCGCAAGCAATTCATTCCTTGGGTATTGGTGGCTTCTATTTTCTAATTTCTTTTTAATATTAAGGGTTGATTTCTTGCTAAACCTGTAACGTGTTGAGCACTTCCTTTTCATGCAATTTGAATTTGTCTTATTTGCAGGCCAACACTTTGTAACACTATTGCCCAAAGTATTAGAATGCCTCTCCACAAATTTTGTGTCATTCCAAAGTCATGATTGCTACATTAGAACAGGTGAGCTGTTTTCATCAAACAGAGGACCATGTGATGGGAATCGGTGGTAGTGGTATCTTTAGTTTTAATCAATGTTTTTAGATGTTATCATCATACTTGTTTATCATTTATGTTTTTGGAATATGAATCATTCTTAGGACCTAGTTTTCTTTATAGGCATGGCACAAGTTATATGGATATATTGGGATTTGCAAGCTTAACTGTGACACCCCTGTTCCGTAGTATGTTAATTGGTCCTTAACATGATGTGATTATGTATGTTGATATGATTTTGTGTTCCACTATGTGAAAATATGTGGTTTGAAATTTTATCTGTTCATCGTAGGAATATCTGAGTTATATGGATAAGTTGGGATTTGTAAGCTTAACTGTCTGGAGCATGAAAACATGGAAGGCTATGGTATGCCTTGTTTGTCCCACAAATTGTACATTACTGTAGGAAGTCAATTTGTCTGACTGACAGCTATTATGTCTTAATATTTCTCAACTTTATTGAAGACGGTCCTTCCCCTTGGTGAAGATCCTCCGGCAATTACTTCCTTATGCTTCAACCATAACGGGAAGATTTTAGCAGCTGCTACAACTGATGGAATGATTCATATGTTCGGTATCCTTATAGTATTTTATATTTATGTATGAATGGTTATTATATTTCTAAAATTAAGTGTTACACATTTTGCTTTTGAGGCTCAAACGTGTTGCTTTTACTTCTTTGGTACACCAAGTAAAAAAACATGAAAATGGAATCATTTTCTTTCTTTTTGGGGCTTCAGAGCTGGGGGGAGGGAGGGGGGATTAAACATTTCTACTTTGAAAGAAAACTTGTCCCCAATCTCATGCTGCACACAAGACATGCGCAACAAATGTATACATCTTAATTTGGCAAAGATATGTCTGTCGGACTACAAATTACTGGGTGGCCGGCTCATGATTCTGCTATTAGCTCTGTTCTTTTTGGGCCTGATGAGACAAGTATTTTTAGCTTGGGGATAGATGGAAAGGCAAGTGCCTCTGTTTCCTCTGATTTTTAGCTTAAGTTAGGGTCATGCATAAAAAGCACTTTCTACCTTATTCTTTTAAATTTTGTTATTTGTTTTAGCTAGCTTGTTGGATTATATTCTTATGCTTAGCCATATATGTGTAATCTCACCAAATTAGCTTCTACTTCAGATATTTGAATGGAGCTTGCAAAACCAAGGTAAAATTCTTTGGTCAAGAAATTGCAGCAGGTACTTGAATTGCTTAACCCTTCAATGTTATGGTAACCTTATCGTTTATTTAGGCTTACTATTAGTTGAAATTTTAATAGAGTCAAGATTGATGGAAGGTGTGGTTTTAATTCTTAAGTGAAGCCCATTGTCAAATCTGTACCTTTTGTTTTTTGGGACAGTCATATTGTGAAAGTACAGAAACAACCCTGCCACTTATATCTTGCTGCATGTGACTCTTTCAATACATATATGAGTATGAATAAGGAGCTTTGGTAACCTGAGTCTATTCCATTATGTAGGTTCTGTAATCGTGATAACTCTGAACATAGACATGAAATGGCTTTAGATGCTAATGGGAAGAGACTGCTGGCAACATCTGGTTCAGTGAGAGCACCCATCTATCAGGTAAATCTTGATTTCCCATTACATCTCTCTCTCCTATCTCTAAAATCAATGGTTGTTAGAATCTTGCGATTCACAATTCGATTTATACAATTCGATACGAGTTTTATCCAAAACAATCCGATTTGAGTTGTTGAATCTCAAATTAAGTAAATCATACGATTTCATTGGTGCGGTTACACAACGGCCACATTAGTCAATCGTGACAGAATATCTACGAAGGTAAAGACATTTTTTAGTTCCTAATGCATTGTCCCGCAGTGTTGATGGCTGTGCCACTGCCATCCTTCTCACATGGGTTGATACTGCAACGAGAGAGGGGTTGCTGGACGCAGTCAAAATTGTTGTGAATTTAGCAATTTGCTTCCTGAATTATTTTATTATTTGAACTACTTCTATCTAAAGCAAGTAATGGAAGGCTAACTTTGCACAAATCCTGATTTTGTGGAACAGGGGTAGTCTATACCGCCTCATCCATAGGGCAGATGCTGGTGAAGTTTACCTTGTTGACGCGTACGACAAAGAGAGATTTGCAGAGGCCAGAAAGGAGTTGGATGCCCTACATAAAAAAGAACAACAATACTCAACCTTGTTAACACCAGATGTTCTTTTTTTTTAAATTGATGCTGATTATGTTAAATTTTTGTTGGAATGAATTGTTTTTTGGTTTTTGGGGTTTAGAATAGGGTTTTGTGAATCGTTCCTTGTTTTTGGAATCAATGTTGCTGCTACTGAGTTATGTGTTGAAACTTGGATATAGAAAATTTTATAATAAAACCTGTTTTGATTATGAATTCGTCCTGTTTTGATTATGAATTCGCTAAATATACAGGTGTATTATTTTCTTGCTTTGGCGACCAATTTATTAGTCGCGGCATCCAAAATAAATTTTTTTCACAAAAAATGATAATTGCCGACCAAGAGTTTTGGTCGCAAAAAATACATCTATTGCCGACCAAAACAGCTCTTGGTCGTGGAAACTCACTTTTGCCGACCAAAAGTTTTGGTCGCGAAAAGTAACAAATGGCGACCAAATTTTTTGATCGTGGAATGTCACAATTGGCGACCAAATTTTTTGGTCGTTGAATGTGATAATTGGCGACCAAACTTTTTGGTCGCGAAATGTGACAATTGGCGACTAAGAAATTTGGTCGGGAAAATATCACTTTTCGCGACCAAAGTGTTTTAGCGACAAAATAAATTAGTCGCGGCAATTAAATATTTAGCGACCAAAAATTTAGTCGGCAAATCCAACTTTTGCCGACCAACGAAAATTTTGGTCGCGAATTACTTTTGCCGACCCTCAATTGGCGACCAAACTAGCGACCAAAAATTTTGGTCGCGGATAACTTTTGCCGACCAAAAATAGACTTTTAGCGACCAATTTTTTTGTTGCTAAAAGTGTTAATTCTTGTAGTGAACCATGCAAGATTTTTCATCATTTTTTTTTTACTTTCTATTTTTTTTGTTTTGTTTTCTGCTCTAATTTTTGCCAGGGTCGCCTTTCTAGGTTTTCAGCCCAGCAAGCCTCTCAAGGGTGGTACTTTCGTTTTAGCTTGTCCATGCTGATTGGTTGTGAGATCTCTGGGCCATCTAAATCAATAAGAATGACTACTACACTTGACTAGATACATATGATGATGTAGGGACTAGGCTAATTGGGTCTAAATTTGCCCCTAGTGTCATGGATAGGAACTTAACTGTCCTTCAGTAATAAAACTCATTTTCTCATATTCTGGGATTTGACTTCTTTTCTGGTCTTCATGAGCTTGAGAAACGATCCGTTTGAATCTTTGTCACATTCGACCTTATTGCCCCTAATTCAAGGGTTGCTTCCAATCTGAATTACATCCAACCTTATTGCCCCTAGTTCAAGGGCTACCTCCATTTCGGCTATACAAGCCTTATATTTTGGTTGATTATTGAACATTCTGAATCAAGGTTTGAAAGCTAAAGAGGTCAGACCTCAAGTCGAGAGGGATCCTATGTTGTACAATCTCAAGATCAATTCCGGGTATGTCTTCATAGGACCATGCAAAAATATTTTTTGAAATCTTTTAACAAAGTGACTAATCGCTCGTGCTCTTACGAAGACAATATAGAACCAATCTGGACCAAACCAAGATCCTTCTCAGTACCCACATTAACAAAAATGATCTCATTTATCAAGGGCTTAGCATACCTTTCTTCCTCTTAGTCGATTAAAATTTGCAAATCCCGAGGAATTTCTTTCTCTTCATTTTGTGGATGACATGATTGTCAAGTCCAAAGAAAGAGAAGGCCACTACACCGCCTTACAAAAATTCTTCCAAAGGATCAGAGAGTTTCGGCTGCGGTTGAATCCCCAGAAGTGTACTTTTGGTGTTACAGCAGGGAAGATGCTAGGGTTTCTAATTACGCAAAGGGGCATCGAGATCGACCCTTCTAAAATCAAGGCCATCTTAGAAATGCCACCACCGAGGACTGAAAAGGAGGTGCGAGGCTTTCTGGGTAAAGTGCAATTCATAAGACGGTTTATCTCTAAATTAACCTTGACTTGTGAACCACTTTTTGGTCTCCTGAAGAAAGGAAAGAAATTCCAATGGGACGGCCGATGTCAAGCAGCTTTTGAGCAGATCAATTAGCTAATCTTACTATGTGAAAACATTATCAATTTAGCAACGGTGTTTATTTTTGTGAAAACTGGTATGTAATTTTTTTGAAAAAAATTACACAAACAGATTATGAAAAATCAACCAAACAGAGGCTGGGAGTATCAATTTTGCCTTTAAATATTTTATATTGCGTAAATTTAATCCAATTAATAAGATCTCGTTAGAAATTTAATTGAAATTAATTGACATATATAAACTCTTTTAAAAGTTAACGAGAAATTGATGTCTAATTTAAATGGATATATTTGTTTTTTCTAATTTATCAGCGAATGTTTATCAACTAAACTAAATCAACACAATATAAAATATTATAAGAAAAAATTAATACAATAGGAAGTACAAGACTAAATTGATATAACTGACAAAGTTAATTTGATTTTTTAAATTTTTTATTACGGTGAATACCATCCATAGAGTTGTTACACTAGTTGCAAATCACTGCAATAAGTTATGTTGTCTATTTTGCACTGATTTACTCTAATTGACTCGGTATACTTTTTCTTCGTGATTGCCTAGAAATATTTCACAATTGACACTTTATATATGAATTTTGAATACATAAAAGCTTTTTTCCAATAGGCAAGCTAGCCATGGCTTTCTCGCAAGGAATGCAATTGCAACTACAACCCATCATCATGATTCTAGTACTAGTACAAGTAGTGGTGGTGGTGATATTTTCATTATCAGCAGCAACAAAAGCAGCACCACCAACAGAAGCAGATTTGAAGAATCATGGCTGCATGAGCCGTTGTGGGAATTTAAACATCCCATACCCATTCGGCGTGAAAGAGAATTGTTATCGCAGCGAAGATTTCTTCATTAATTGTAGTGATTCCGAGCCATATTTACGGCATAGTGATATCACTATTTCAAATATATCGCTTGAGGAGGGTGAGTAACGTGAGTTACGCATCATGAATAACATATCTCGTGATTGTTATGATGGGCAGCATGGTACAGCATTACAAAACAACTTTCCTTCATGGCTCCACCTTGTCAAGTTCTCCATATCTAGTACCAAGAACAAGTTCACTGCTATTGGTTGTGACACATATGCGTATCTCCAAATTTTTAAAAACGGGAGTTCCGTTCCCCTCTTTGCAACTGGGTGTGTGTCAGCATGTACCAGCATCGACTACGTTCCTAATGATGGATCTTGCTCTGGAATTGGTTGCTGCCAGACCTCCATCCCAAAACAACTGAGCTATATCAGAATTGCTGCGCATAGCTTCTGGAATCATACAAATGTATCGCACTTCAATCCCTGCAGCTATGCTTTTGTTGTTGAAGAAAGTACGTTTAATTTCTCCACAACTTACCTTCAAGATTTTAAGGAAACCAAGGTGCCGTTGGTGCTTGCATGGGGAATAGGGGATAATAAGACATGCGATGATGCAAGAAATTTGACAAGTTATGCATGCGGAAATCATAGTGATTGTTCTGAAGCAGTAAATGATCATGGGTATTTGTGCAAGTGTTCTGAAGGTTACCAAGGGAACGCGTACCTCTCAGATGGTTGCAAAGGTTAGTAGTATCCATTTAGCTAGCTTCATATTCATCATGCTCGGATTCAATTGCTTTTGATTCTATATATATTGCTTTTGTAATGCTTTAATTCCATTATTGAGCCCTCCCTCCTCTGATTTGATTGTTTTGCGGACATAGAGGAGTGTGTAGATCCAAATCTCAACCAGTGTGTAGAGGAAAGCAAATGCTTAAACACGCCTGGGAATTATACGTGCTCTTGCCTGTAGACACCCCATTTTTGACCGTCCTCAAGACTTGGACGTCATCATTTGAACACTCGATGATCACCCTTGTTCGTGTTCGTCTTGAGTTCCCGGAGGTCTCGGCTACGCGCCCTGCCTCAGGATCTCTCTACTCGACTGGTTTTGTGTCTGGTTTTGCGCCAAACACTTGTTGTTTTGCTTCTTAGGGTGGGAAATAGCTTGTAGGCCATCCCCACACCTCACCGACCGTGGCTTGAGGCCACCGGCCTTGTTTCCTTGCCACCGGCCATTGGTGATGGCCGGTCGGCACTCTTGATGGTCGGTCGGCATTATGTTTGGTCAGCCGGCCACTGTTTTGATCAATCGGCCACTTGTCCTGACCGAGACTTTTCTTGAGGGAGCTTGACCCTTTTGAACCTTCTTTTTAGCTTCTCCAAGAAGCTTGACCCTTTTTTTAGCTTCTCCAAGAAGCTTGAGCCTTTTGACCCTTTTAAAGCTTCTCCAAGAAGCTTGACCCTTTTGAACCTTTGTTTAGCTTCTCTAAGAAGCTTGAACCTTTTGACCCTTTTGCCTAGCTTCTCCAAGAAGCTTGACCCTTTTTTTTAGCTTCTCCAAGAAGCTTGAACCTCTTGACCCTTTTTGCCTAGCTTCTCCAAGAAGCTTGGCCCTTTTGGTCAAAGCTTCTAAGAGAAGCTTTGCCCCATTGGTTTCTCTATATAAGGAGAGTCTCTCCTCCCTTTTTAAGGGTTAGAAAATCTGATATATATCACATATATATCACTCCCTCTCTATATCTCCCTCTCTCTCTACATTTGGGTGGGTTAGAGGGTCCAAAACGGCCTTGTTCTTGGCCTATTGCACACCACTTCATAGCCACACACTTCCATCATCACTTGGAGGTTCTTGGAGCTTGTTTTCAGAGGTTGAGGACTGGTTTTTGAGACCTAAAGGCTGCTAGTTCTTGCTGGTCTTCAAAGGTAACTTCTTACCCTCTTTATTCCCCGTTTTTGCACCCCCTTTTAACCTGTCTTTCTTTCGGATTTGGGATTTGTGTATAATATAAAAAAGTTCTATTTTTTGTGTTTAAAATACTTCATTGAGACTACTTTTGTGTTTGGGGTCGTTTACCCCCTCTTAGGCCTTGTTTGGCCCCATTTTGTGCTATTTTTGGTGAGTTTCGGGACCACCTTGTTTGGGCCTCCTCACCACTGAAATCTTGAGGGATTTCAGTGGTGAGGATGGTGGTTTAGGGTCCTAAGAAGGAGAGGGCCATCCCCTCTCCTTGTTGTCTTCAAAAAATGCCATTTTAGCCTCATGTGTGAGCACTATTTTTGAGTTCATGTTGGCCATGTCTTAAGTGTTATTTGTGCTTATTTTGCCATGATATAGCACTGTTTTTAATTGGTTTAGACACACCATGCTTTCTTTGCATACTTGTCTTGTAATGCCATGAAATTGCCTTAACATGTATCTAGCATTTAGACCATTATGCTTACTTGTTTTGGCTTAGCTTTGTGAAGCTTTTATGCATGTTTTAGTGTGTTTAAGGTCTATCCTAGGTTGTTTGGGTCGGCTTTGGCATGCTTAGTATAGGCCCTTTGCATTCCGGCTTGTTGGCCTTAAGTATGTAAATGTATAGCATGCATTACCTGCCTTGATTTAATGGTTTGGCATCATTCATAGCATCATTTCAGTCTCCTTAGCATGCTTGTATGCTTGCCTTGGATTCTTCTTTGATGATTTATGAGCTTGTGTGGTATGCTCCTTGAAAGTGCATTTGTGCATGCCTTTGAATTTAGGTCATTTGGATGCCATCTAAGTGCTCTTTAGGCCTTGTCTTAACATGCAAAAATTCTGATTTTTAGTCATTTAGTTCATGCCATGTGTGGTTGCACTAAGTGTAGTTCAATGCTTCTTTGGTGGGTCTTAGGAATTGGACCATATTTGCATACATGTGTGCGTATGTTTTGGGCCTCATTTCCTTGGCTTTGGCCACTGTTTTGGGCTTAATTAGAGCTGCCCAAATCATGTTTAAGTCCATCCTTTGCTTACTCGCATGCTTACCTTGCATGTTGTTTGTTTCTTGCATGCTCATTTGCATTGCCATATTGCATGCCTAGTTAACATGCTTAGGTCACATTGCATTGGCATGCATGCTTGGCCTCTTGGCTATCCATGATAGAGGTTAAGTCCCTATTGGTTTGATTGTGTGCATTGCATTTCATTTGACATGAAAATGCATACTTGGTCCCTTGGGCCATCACGCATGGAAATGCGCGATTGGTGGTCCGAGAACCAAAGAGCATGTCCCTTTGAGTCACTAACATGAAAAGGGACATGATTGGTGCATACATTGCTTGAATTGCATTGCCATGCTCTGCCTTGCCCTCTGTTGCTGTCAATTGCAGATTCTGCAGGAACTTTCTGCCGACCGGCAGTATTCAGTGCCGACCGGCAATCCTTCATGTGCCGATATCTTCACCAACAGCCGGTGATCACGAAACACTGCCGGTGGACATTCTATTCAGCCGGTGGCACTCCTCAATGTCCAGGGAAACAATCCTTAGAATTTGGCAGTCTCCAGAGGAGTATATCAAGGAAAACAGAGGCAACCTAGGTATGGCAGTGCATTTCCGAGCAGGACGGATCACGCATTGCATTAGGCTCTCTTCCCGAGGCGGTTTATCTGTTTTCCCTAGATTAGTTAATTTGCTTAGCTAATTAGATGCCCTGTAATATTTAATTAGCTTGTAGGTTAATTATCTGTAATATTTATTTGATCCCTCCGAGCGAGGGCGAATCTGTAATAAGTGTGGGTGCGTGTGTGTGCATGTCCTCCAGTTGCGGGGCATCTTTCTCTGAATTTCAGGGATGTATATTTTATTGTGCTTTATTTCCCTTTCCTTTTACTGTCATTGTCGGTTCTTTTTAGTATATGCCATTAAGACCATTGTCATTTAAGTTGGGGGGAAAGGCTTTTGTTTTTTATTTAACAAATATTTAGATATGTTGCATGCTATTGTTTTCGTCTTTAAAAAAAATAATAAAATAAAATAAAAAACCACAAAAAAAAAATAAACAAATAAAAATAAATTTTAAAAAAAAAAACCACCAAAAAAAACTAAATAAATAAACAAAAGACAAAACTAGTGTTTTGTGTATTGTGCGTGATTGTGTTTCATGTCTAGGAGACTTTAAATGCTCTAAAGGTGTAATTCCTTTGGTGTTAGTCGTGCCCGAACGGCATCTAACAGTCTAGTATAGCCACCTAACTGTGTTTGTAGTGAGTTCCTAGGAGACCAACTGAGATGGTGGAAACTAGAGTTCAAATGGCAAAACCAAGAACACAAAGGTTTGAGATTTCCGAGACTAGAGTCTGGTTTAAATACCCACTGAACGGACGTTTCGTCCGGGAGGGGGAGGACTTTCCGTTCTGTGGCTTCCCAGAGCCGTGGCTCAACGCGGAGAAGAAGCGCGTACCGGGATTTGAGATTTTCTTCGATTTACAGTTACCTGAGGGTGACATCGCGGAAGGGCAGGCAGATCTATCGGCTGAGGCTGAGCAAAGTAAGGAAGTGCAGTTTGAGGACGCTGAAAACGAAATGGGGGCAGCGTTGGCATATCTGCTTTCAGATCCTCCGATCGAACAGAAGTGCTTGGGGGATAGCTCCTCGGTATGTGTGATTGGGAATGAAGCGGCTGCGAGCCTACCATCGGCTATTTTGGATGCGTCCATCGCACCTTCTCTCCTCTGGCAATATAAAGAAGGCTTTTTATCAAGCAGCACCGGGTCAGGTAGTGAGCCGGAATCTGATTCTACTGAATCTTGTGCGTCGGAGGGACTCGTCCTCCCGGGGCACGCGGGCGCGTCTACAGTTTCTGGCGACTCTGCTGGGGAATTTAGAGAGCTTGACTCGAACTCGTGATATCCTGTTTTGATTTCACTTATGTGTTTCTTTGCATTGCATGTGCATTGGTGCGCCTAGGACACCGTGTTTGCCATCTGCCATTCCTGAACGATTTGTCGGAGGCTTGTCTTGTCAAGGCATAACCATAAGGCTGATCGGTTATGGGCTCTGACAGTATGGAAACACAAACCCCGGTTTTTACCGGGGCACCCTTTTGACCATTCGACCTAGTGCATATTCGGAATCCATAGTGACCATTCCAAACTAGGACAGGTTGCTTACCCGATAGGTTGTTTGAAACCGCTGCGTGCGTAGTGAAACCCTAGCTCCTAACAAAATAGGACAGGGAAACCCTACCCCAACATAGGGGTGTTTTGGCTCTCATTTGCTTGCTATGTGCTTTTTGGAGTTGGCCTCTACAGGAATGCATATATCAGTTTGCAAGTCTGGGTATCAGGCCTGCGGGCATCAGTGTTCTGAGAATCAGTTATATCTGCGGGTGTCATATTCAGATTTGGGGCAGTGATTTTGGGGAACAGTGATCAGTAGTAGAATACAATTATTCAGTTATGCCTATGCCTGTTCTGATGAAATTGGGCTGAGATGCTGCATGTTTTCTCTTTTGCCAGGGGTAGTCCTGGAACCATAGCTTCAGAAGGCTCCAATATCCCCCGAGGTTCATTGGACTCGTACTGATAGACTTTGTCAGGTCATAGACCCAGTTCAAGGGTAATCAGGGCCAGAGAAGGCTAGTCAGGCACAGACCACCAGTACAACAGCTACCAGATCAGTGATCTTTGAGCAGTCGAACTGAGATTTCCGAGCCTATTGCCGACACAGATATACCAGTTGCTCAGTTAGATTAGAATAGTATGTCGAGTCTGGAAGAGATGGTGCGCCAACTCCAGGATAGTATGAAAGCCATGCAGCAAGACACTGTCCGTCAAGCAGAATTCGCCAAGCAACAGGCTGTGGTCATAGCCCAACAGGTAGAGACAATTGCCAGATTGGAGCAGCAAACTGGAGTATCTACTTCGCACCAGGCTCCTCCCCTGCCAAGAGTTCCCATACTCGGGGAGGCAACCCACGTCCAGGATGATACGGACATTCCAGTCGGGCCGGCTCCGCCCCCGGTTCTACCCCAGCTATCCAAGACACCCAACAACCTACCAGACTCCCCTTTTGAGTTCGAGACGGATCCAACAGTGCTAAAGATGAGCAAGCTTGAAAGGTTGTTCAAGAAAGCTCAAGGCATGAAATCCGTCCCGGACATCGAGGATGGTTATACCGATGGAGCTGCGACGTTGCCAGACAGATTCAAGATGCCACATATTGACCGTTTCGATGGGTCCGGGGATCCTATGGTGCACTTGCGGCTGTTTTCAGACATTCTAAGGCCGATGGGCCTCACCAGATTACAAAAGCTATCATTGTTTGGCCGGACCCTGTCGGGTGTAGCGGCCGCATGGTATGCAAAATTGGAGGATGACGTCAAGAGAAGTTGGGACGAGATGGCTGAGGCCTTCATCCTGCAGTACTCATACAATACGCAAATCGAGATCACGACCCGGGATCTCGAGACAACGAGGCAGGAGCCTAAGGAGAGCTTCTCAGAATTCGTAGCCCGCTGGAGGGCCAAGGCCTCAATGATGACCATTAGGCCAACAGATAAGGATCAAATACGGATGATTGTGCGCAATCTCCAGCCTAAGCTAATGCAGAAAATGATCGTGATCCCCTTCCCTACCTTTCCAGACTTGCATGAGATGGGAGTGCAGATCGAGGATGCTATGAAACAGGGCCTCTTTGACCAGGAGAAAGATGCGACCACCAGCGGTGATGCAGCTGCTAGGACTTCAGACGTGGGCATGGTCGCCACCACCACACCAAGAGCAGCCACCCCCTTTGTTGGTGCATCCACTTCAAACCCCCGAACTTCGGACTATCTACCCCGAGGCAAGAGGGTTTTCACCCCACTCTTTATGCCTTTGTCTAAAGCCCTAGGGGTCCTACTCAGGAAAGGACATCTGAAACCGTTGGAACAACGGCCTCTACCCGATCCTCTCCCTCCAAAGCATGACCTGACTAAGTACTGTGCTTTTCATCAACAAACCGGTCATAACACCGACAGTTGCGTCCGTCTCCGCCACGAGATACAAAATTTAATTGACAACAGGGTCATCCCCGCACCAGGTCCTACAAAGTCTATCGACACTTGATCAGTGAACTTGTGGGGGATAATATGATGTGATCGAGGGATAAACTACCTGCGGGCGGCACTCAGTTTACTCCGGATGTGGCGTATGGCACGCACTGTTTTGAGCATTTGTGAATGTTGGGTTTTGTACGTTCTGGCTTGGGTATTGAGTCAGTTCTGTTGTTTTTGAGTCTATCTCTTTGTTTTGAGTCAGTCTTTTCATATCGAGTCAGTCCTGTTGAGTCTGTCTCGTTGTATCGAGTCAGTCCTGTTGTGTAGGAGTCGGGTGATTCCGGGGGTGTTACCTCGGACATCACTATCTTGTTTTGGGTTTGTCTTTTTGCTTTCTTTTGAGTCTGTTTCTGCCTTGGAGCCAGTTATGCCAACAGATTTGAATGGAACAGCAGTCATTTTCCCACTCTTGTGCCGTGTGCCAGTTGTGCCAGAAGTTTGAATGAAATGACAGTGCTCTTCGCCTGCCTTTTCTGTGCCTTTGAAATCATTGTAATAACCTAAGTTTTTCAAAACTTTTTTCGAAACATTGTGATAAAAACGAAGAAGAAGGAATTCTTCAGGTTTTGCAAAACTTGATCAATTGAGAGAAAGAAAGGCATGCTAAGCCTTTAATGATCGAGATCATGCTTGTTAGTATGAGTACTGAGAAGGATCTTGGCTTGATCTAGATTGGTCGTACACTGTCTTCAGTGCGAGCGATTTGTCGTTTTCTTAAAAAAATTTCAAAATATTTTGCACGGTCCTGCGAAGACTTGTCTGGGATCACTCTTGAGATTGTGCAGCTTAGGATCGCTCTCAGCCTCGAGATTCGACCCCTCACTTTCAAACCTTGGACCTGAGTTCAGAACGTTCAACGGTCAACCACAGCGTGAGGCCTGTGTGGCCATTTTGAAGCAGCCCTCGAACAAGAGGCACCAAAGTCAGATAAAAAAGATCAGATCAAAGAAAGCTTGTAAAGCTAGATCAGAAGCCCCCCCTCAAACTAGGGGCAAAAATGTCAAATATGCTCGAAGAGCCGGAGATGGATCTTTCAGTAAATCAATACAACGGCCACTCTCCTGGATACAGATGGCTTCAAAACCCTAAAACCATTTGGCATGGACTTGTTACACTTTTATCCTTTGAGAGGCTCGCTGGGCCGAAAACCCAGAAAGGCGACCCAGGCAAAAGTTAGAGCAAGAGAAAAATACAAAAAAGAAGCAAAAAAAAATGCAAAAGAAAAGACAAAAAAAGAAAGAAAAATGCAAAAAAAAAAAAAAGAAGAGAAAAAGAAATGAAAAAAAAAATTGAAAAGAAAAGAAGAACAAAGCTCGCAAGGTCGAAAACCCGCAACGGGTGCCTTGGCAAAAGTTAGAGCCTAAAAAGGAGAGGATAATACCCGAGTGTACCTTACACCCCGAACTACGTAAGGCTTGATTCCCATCTTTGGGATACGTAGGCAACTTCATTCTGAAGTCCAGCCATAAACACTTCCAAATCGACTGTGTCCATGCGATGGTTCGGGTCATCTTTGTCTTCTCTGTATCTGAGAGTCTGGTTGTGTTCGTCGCTCTGAGGACTGACTACAATGCGCTGCGGTGCTATCCAAACAAGGGGCAACTTTCCATTGCCATTCAATACGCTGCGGTGCCATTCAAACAAGGGGCAACTCTCCATTTCCATGCAGTGTCCTTCAGACAAGGGGCAATTTTCCATTGCCATGGATCTGAGGTTGCGCATCTCAAGAGTAGGTTCCGTGCTCGTTGAGCAGTGGTCATTTGCAAAAATAGTTTTTGAGAATTTTTACTAAGGTTGACTAATCTTCTCGAAAAGTATTCCATTTTCAAAACTAGACCATTTCTTGGACCCAAAAGAGGAAAATTTTCAGTACTCATGGCCTGACTTGCATGATTTTAAATCAGAAAATTGAACAAGGATGTTAATTTAACTCTCATTTTGGTCAAATTTTTTTAGGAGAAAAGTAAAACAAAAAATGGTCAAAATGATGAACTAGGGGCACAGTTGAGTCAGGCTTCCTGTCTTTTCCCTGTTGTCAATGCATTTGCCAGAAAGGGCACTCTACTTGCCGGAAAGGGCACAACTGAAGTCAGCAACAAAGGGCTGAAAGCTCTCTCATCCTCCAAGCAACGAGGTATCAAGACAAGTGCGAAGCACGAACTGGAATGGGGCGAGATATTCCACTCCCTCATCTGGACAGATCTGATCATGTCCGAACTTCCCAGCAGAGCATCATCAACTGATGTCAGCTACAGATTTGCTACATACCCAGTTGTAGCGCAACCCCTCTGTGGGAGGAATTCACTGTTGTGAACAAGAATCAAAAGCTGGTAGAATACCAGGGGCAAGGGCCCACGACCTCCTGTTTATCCATCAACCACCCAGGGGAGGGATTGAAAAAAACGAGAGATTGAAGAATAGAGAGATGTGCGATGAGAGAAAAAGTGAGAAAAGGGCTTTTTCAGAAAAATAGAGCTTGAGGGCTGAGTGATGTGAGGATCACAAATGAGAAATTGTGGGAAACAATACCCGGTGAAACAGGCTCCCTGTGCACGTCTGTGTGTCATGTCCTTTGTTTTGTTTGTCTCGATTCTTGCTTTGAGTCGTTCCGAGCGTGTCTCGATGTGTTTAGGTTGTTTACCTTTTGTTTTCCGTTGTTGATACGTAGTGCGCTGTATTCAGTCGTAGGCTCAATACCCGGTTAAGAACTCATTTCTTAACTTCAAAAATAAAATCGCTTTGTGCTTAGAGTGTTGTGCCATTCTTCACGTTTGTGCAAAACAAGATTCGTTCTTTTATAAAACTGCAGGGTTCAACCCAAGTCATGCAAGAACAGTAAAACAAGGACCTATTTGAAGCTATATAGGTTCCAGATTACAAAGCAAAAGAAAAGAGGGAAAACCTAAGCATCTGAGTGTGCTTCAACTTCGGAAAATTCCGTGATTGTACTCCGGATGTACCTCTTCAGGCCTTGTCAGTGCTCCAAAGAATGAGTGTGCCTCTACTCCAAGCTTAAGCCTGCTTCAAGTCAAAATGGCAATTAAAGCAGCAGCAGAAGTTATCTTTCGCCAATGTAAACAGGGTGTCCCTTTTTCGAGCAGAGTTATGTTGCCAAGTCCTCCGAAAGGTAAATCGGAGGCACCAGAGTACGTGTTTGATGCCCTTCCATTGCATAGAATGTGAACTTTCATATACACTTCGGTTGCATGCGTGCCGCGCATCGTTATGTTTCTGCATAGAATATGCTTTCAATGTTGCATAGAAAGTGCCCCCATACTTGCATAGAAAGTGCATTTTATCGCACTGTCTTGTGCACCTGCATTGCATTGTTTTGCGCGCTCCTTTGTTTGGAAACACTAGGATACGTCCTTATACCTTTCTGAAACACCGGGATACGTCCCTATGTTTCTTCTCTCTTTTCGAAACACCGGGATACGTCCCTACGTTTCTTCTCTTTTTTCGAAACACCGGGATATGTCCCTATGTTTCTCATTCCTTTCGGAAAACACTGGGATATGTCCTTATGTTTCCCCTCCTTGTTCTGAAACACTGGGATACGTCCCTATGTTTCTCATTCCTTCCGAAACACCGGGATACGTCCCTATGCTTCTCTCTTTTCGAAACACTGGGATACGTCCCTAAACTACGGGATACGTCCCTATGTTTCTTCTTCTTTTTCCGAAACTACGGGATACGTCCCTACGTTTTTTTTCCTTTCTGAAACACCGGGATACGTCCCTACGTTTCTTTTCCTTTCCCTAATCACTGGGATATGTCCCTAACCACTGGGATACGTCCCTAATCCTTGGGATACGTCCCTAATCTTTGGGATACGTCCCTAATCCTTGGGATACGTCCCTAATCTTTGGGATAGATTAGTACTACACTGACTGCGTGTTCTGAAACTGCCAAGTACAAAAACAGCTCTTCCCCAAGTTCAGATGTTGAGAGGACTGGAGCCGTGGTCAGATACTTCTTTAGGTCGGTCAAAGCGGCTTCACATTCCTCTGTCCATAAGAAATCCGTGGCTTTCTTCACTAGGTTAAAGAAAGGTCTGCACTTATCTGAGCTTCTGCTGATGAATCTGTTTAGGGCTGCGGCCCTTCCAGTAAGCATCTGAACCTGTTTTGCCGACATCGGGCTTTTCAGCTCTAGGATGGCCTTGATTTGATTTGGGCTGGCCTCAATGCCCTTTCTTGTTACCAGGTATCCCAAAAACTTACCTGATCCAACTCCAAACGCGCATTTTGATGCGTTGAGTCGGAGCCGGTATGTTTTGAGTATATCAAATACCTCTTTTAGGTCGGCAAGATGACCCTTAGGTTCCTTGGTCTTCACGACCATGTCATCGATGTAGACCTCTACTGTTTGGCCAATCAGGTGTTTGAACATCTTGGTTACCAACCTTTGGTAAGTTGCTCCTGCGTTTTTCAACCCAAAGGGCATTACCTTGTAACAGTACAGGCCTTTTGGGGTAATGAACGCGGTCTTCTCTTCGTCTGGAGGGTACATGGCTATCTGGTGGTACCCCCTGTAGGCATCTAAAAAACTCATTCTTCCATGCCCTGAAGTAGCATCTACTAGCTGGTCAATTTTTGGCAGAGGAAAGCTGTCTTTGGGGCAAGCTTTGTTGAGGCTGGTAAAGTCTACACAGACCCTCCATTGACCGTTCTTCTTCTTCACCACTACTGTGTTGGATAGCCATGTCGGGTAGTGAACTTCTCGGATGGCCCTGGCCTCCAGAAGTCTGTCTACTTCTTCCTCTATTGCTTCGACGTGCATCAACGTCGGTCTTCTAGCTCGTTGAATTATAGGCTTTGCTGACCTGTCGACATTCAGTTTATGGCAAGTGACCTCGGGGTCAATACCAGGCATTTCGTAAGGTGTCCAAGCAAACACCTCTATGTTTGCTCTGAGAAAAGTTTCTAGTTCTCTTTCTTCTTCTTCGGCTAAGCTTGAGTCGACAAGAAAGAAGCGTTCTTCATCATCCTCCAAGACGAGGACTTTCTTCAGTGCTTCTTCACTTTTCTCGGCTGGCTCCTGTAGACACCCCATTTTTGACCGTCCTCAAGACTTGGACGTCATCGTTTGAACACTCGATGATCATCCTTGTTTGTGTTCGTCTTGAGTTCCCGGAGGTCTCGGCTACGCGCCCTGCCTTAGGATCTCTCGACTCGACTGGTTTTGTGTCTGGTTTTGAACCAAACACTTGTTGTTTTGCTTCTTAGGGTGGGAAATAGCTTGTAGGCCATCCCCACACCTCACCGGCCGTAGCTTGAGGCCACCGGCCTTGTTTCCTTGGCACCGGCCATTGGTGATGGCCGGTCGGCACTCTTGATGGTCGGTCGGCATTATGCTTGGTCGGCTGGCCACTGTTTAGCTCAATCGGCCACTTGTCCTGACCGAGACCTTTTCTTGAGGGAGCTTGACCCTTTTGAACCTTTTTTTTAGCTTCTCCAAGAAGCTTGAACCTTTTTTTTAGCTTCTTGAACCTTTTGACCCTTTTGCCTAGCTTCTCCAAGAAGCTTAACCCTTTTTTTTAGCTTCTCCAAGAAGCTTGAACCTCTTGACCCTTTTTGCCTAGCTTCTCCAAGAAGTTTGGCCCTTTTGGTCAAAGCTTCTAAGAGAAGCTTTGCCCCATTGGTTTCTCTATATAAGGAGAGCCTCTCCTCCCCTTTTAAGGGTTAGAAAATCTGATATATATCACATATATATCATTCCCTCTCTATATCTCCCTCTCTCTCTACATTTGGGTGGGTTAGAGGGTCCAAAAGGGCCTTGTTCTTGGCCTATTGCACACCACTTCATAGCCACACACTTCCATCATCACTTGGAGGTTCTTGGAGCTTGTTTTCAGAGGTTGAGGACTGGTTTTTGAGACCTAAAGGCTGTTGGTTCTTGCTGGTCTTCAAAGGTAACTTCTTACCCTCTTTATTCCCCGTTTTTGCACCCCCTTTTAACCTATCTTTCTTTCGGATTTGGGATTTGTGTATAACATAAAAAAGTTCTATTTTTTTGTGTTTAAGATACTTCATTAAGACCACTTTTGTGTTTGGGGTCGTTTACCCCCTCTTAGGCCTTGTTTGGCCCCATTTTATGCTATTTTTGGTGAGTTTCGGGACCACCTTGTTTGGGCCTCCTCACCACTGAAATCTTGAGGGATTTCAGTGGTGAGGATGGTGGTTTAGGGTCCTACGAAGGAGAGGGATCCCCTCTCCTTGTTGTCTTCAAAAAATGCCATTTTAGCCTCATGTGTGAGCACCTTTTTTGAGTTCATGTTGGCCATGTCTTAAGTGTTATTTGTGCTTATTTTGCCATGATATAGCACTGTTTTTAATTGGTTTAGACACACCATGCTTGCTTTGCATACTTGTCTTGTAATGCCATGAAATTGCCTTAACATGTATCTAGCATTTAGACCACTATGCTTACTTGTTTTGGCTTAGCTTTGTGAAGCTTTTATGCATGTTTTAGTGTGTTTAAGGTCTGTCCTAGGTTGTTTGGGTCGGCTTTGGCATGCTTAGTATAGCCCCTTTGCATTCCGGCTTGTTGGCCTTAAATATGTGAATGTATAGCATGCATTACTTGCCTTGATTTAATGGTTTGGCATCATTCATAGCATCATTTCAGTCCCCTTAGCATGCTTGTATGCTTGCCTTGGATTCTTCTTTGATGATTTATGAGCTTGTGTGGTATGCTCCTTGAAAGTGCATTTGTGCATGCCTTTGAATTTAGGTCATTTGGATGCCATCTAAGTGCTCTTTAGGCCTTGTCTTAACATGCAAAAATTCTGATTTTTAGTCATTTAGTTCATGCCATGTGTGGTTGCACTAAGTGTAGTTCAATGCTTCTTTGGTGGGTCTTAGGAATTGGACCATATTTGCATACATGTGTGCGTGTGTTTTGGGCCTCATTTCCTTGGCTTTGGCCACTGTTTTGGGCCTAGCATAGGGCTGTCCAAATTAGTGTAAGACCATCCTCTCATGTTATTGTATGCATGCCTTGCATACCATCACATATTCACTCCATTTCACCTTGTGTTGCATGCCATGTGTAATTGTATTTTGTTGTAGTGCTGGCCCCGGGGTGGTCAACATTGGCTTTCAAGTGAGGAAAACGGGCGTCAGAGAGCGATGAAGAAATAAAGCTGGCTTTTCAGAACAATAGCTGGCCTCCCACCCTCCTACAAGCTTCCTAACAATGAAAATAAGGCCTC
>NW_021029055.1:106387-190947 GCF_004153795.1 Camellia sinensis | reverse complement strand
CTCATTTTAAAATATTTAGGTGGCGACTCTGTATCTGGCAAAGCAGTCCATGTTTGGCACTTCTTTTCAAAAATCTGTTTCTCAAAACGATTTGCCGGATTTGGACTCTTTGGTTCAGATTAAGAACTGTGACACAAATCGAGTCCAAACTGTAGTAGTGAAGGCCCCTCGCGGGACGCGTCTACATTGCCCCAAGAGATATCACGGTGATGGCAGAACAGATGGAACACGTTGCACTTCTGGTCGAGTTATTGTGCTTCAGATTGTGATTGGTAATGCCATATATGCCAAAAGTAAAATAAATAAAGTACAACACCTAATTCACATAATTAATGAATTTGGAAGAATTTACTTGCAACCTACATCCCCAATTGGATCCACATCCTTTTATACTCCAGTGACTTGAAAGAATATTTAAAATTATTTAATAGGGTAATGCTATATAAATTAATAAATTTTACAAATTTATCTTACTCACTCATATATATGATACATAACATATTATTTCAATGGGTATGTTCCAGATTTTAAAGTTTTATTATTGCATGTTACATTAGCAGTAATAATTTTTTTTGGTAAAATTTGTAAGTTTATATGACATTTTTTTATATTAATATCGTGAGTCATATAATTGTCTTTCTATGCTTAGCTTCGAATCAATATATTGGCAAGATGTTTATAGTCTTTGTTACTTAAAAATGACTTATTTGAAATACAGGTATCGCCATTGGTGTTTTGACTGTTTTGGTGAGTAGCTCTTGGTTGTATTGGATTTTCAACAAAAGAAAGCACATGAAGCTTAAAGAAAAGTTCTTCAAGCAAAATGGTGGATTAATATTGAAACAACAACTCTCTAGACTAGAGAGATCGACTCAGGAAATGGTCAAAATCTTTACTTTAGAAGAGCTCAAGCGGGCTACCGACAACTACGATGACAATAGAATTGTTGGCAGAGGAGGTTTTGGAACAGTTTATAGGGGAATTCTAGTTGATAACACGACAGTGGCCATCAAAAAATCGCAAATTATGAATCAAAGTCAAATAGAGCAATTCATCAATGAGGTGGTTGTGCTTTCACAGATCAATCATAGGAATGTGGTCAAACTCTTAGGTTGTTGTTTGGAAACTCAAGTCCCTTTACTCGTCTATGAATTCATCACTAATGGCACTCTCTTTGAGCATATACATAACCACTTCAAGGCGTCTATATCATGGGAAAATCGTTTGCGAATAGCTGCTGAAACTGCTGGAGTATTGTCATATTTGCACTCTGCAGCATCGATTCCTATTATTCATAGAGATGTTAAGTCTACGAATATACTCTTAGACGATAACTACACTACAAAAGTGTCAGACTTTGGAGCATCAAGGTTGGTTCCACTAGACCAAGATCAATTAGCAACGGTGATGCAAGGAACTCTTGGATACTTAGACCCTGAGTACATGCTCACAAACCAATTGACAGAAAAAAGTGATGTTTACAGCTTCGGAGTAGTCCTTGTGGAGTTAATCACTAGAAAGAAGGTGTTGTCATTTGACAAGCCAGAGAAGGAGAGGAGTCTAGCTAGATATTTTCTTTCGTGTATGAAAAATGATCGATTGTTGCATGTTACTGATGAACAAATAGAAATTGAAGGAATTGTTGAGGAGCTCATAGAAGTAGCTAATATTGCAAAGAGGTGCTTAATAGTAAAAGGAGAGGAGAGGCCTACTATGAAGGAAGTAGCAATGGAATTGGAGGGGTTGATCAACAAAAAGATGAAGCATCCATGGGTTAAAATTGATTTGAATGGTGAAGAGAGTGAGCACTTGCTTGGTGGGAAGTTAAGTGGGTTCGAGTTAGATTGTACTACTAGTAGTAGTAACACAACAACAACTGGGTACGATAGTGTGAGGGCACATATGATGTTGCCAATGGATGATGGGAGGTGATTTTTTTGTACTGTTGAGTCCACAATGATAACAAATTGGGTGATGGTTTGTTATTACTGTCTTTTCTGTTTTGTAAAATTATGTGCCTACATTAGATCATTTCGGTTTAATTTACATTTTCATATGTAATTTTTCATTATTGTAAACTATTATTCAAATACATCAATATATATAGGAATAATTTCATAAAGAAATAACAAGTGATGACAGTAATTATAAATTGATGGAGTGCAACTAAGAGTTGATTTGGTGGTTGGGTTTGTGTCTTGTGCGCTATGTGGATTGGGCTAGTTTGGTCGTCCTACTTTCGTGATTTGATCTGTTGATCTTTTAATCTCAGTGTATGGACCATCCATGAAAAATTAAATTGATTAGATAATTATAATAATATGATTTTATCATATCTGTCTTCACTGAAATAGATGACGAGTATAATTTTGAAACAAATTGTTTGATTATCAATCTGACTTTTTTATGAATGATTTATACACCAATAAAATTAACAGATCAAATCATTAAAGTGAGGGTCCGTGGTTGATCTATGGCCCAAACTGAACAGAGGATTAGGGAGAATGGTAAATTACATAATTGATCTCTACAGTTGGAACAAAATTTCACTTTAATTTTCATAATTTTAATTTCAACAATTTGGATATCATATTTTCATTTCCATTTTAATATAATTCCACTGTCATTTGTCATTGTTGTTTAACATTTTCATTGACAGATGCATGTTAACAATTCCCTCTCATAATATAAAAATTAAGAAATCTTAACAGAATTTTATTGTGTCCCTCTAATTTGGCAAATGTCATTTCTTTTTCTTTTTTTCCATTTGAATATTAACAGATGATGATAAGTTTTTTTTTTTTTTTTTGACCAGCAACAGATAATGATAGATGGAGTACATTGGAACAAGGTTCTAAATATCGGCCAGTACGTGCCGTACCGGCCGGTTCGTATCGGAAAATTGGAGTGCCGAGTCGGATACTCACTGCTATACCGGTGAGAATGAATTTTGCGTCCGTAACGTCCGAGTCCCGGTACGTAGCGGCTTGAATCCGATACATGGGCTGATACGGGCCGATACAGTCGGATACATCTCTGTTTTTGTTGTTGTGCTCTGTTCTATTTCTGTTTCTGTTTTTTTTTTTTTTTTGTCTTTTTTTTTTTTTTTTCTTTTGTCGACGATCTAAATCTGAATTTTTTTGGGTTTAACGGAATTCTACAACTTTCGGTCAACATTTTGAGAGAGAGAGAGCATTGTTTGTGGTTGTATTATGTATGCGAGTCTGATATTGAAATGGATATACATGGGGCATTACCAGTCTTAGATTGAAATGGGTGAGAAGAGAGGTACTTAGGTACATGAAGGTGCATGGGTTTATGGTGGATTTGTAGATTGTAAATGTTTAATTTTTATATTTATTTTTTTCTCAATATAAGAAAAATAAATATTCAAATCAATTTTTTTATAAAAAGTTTAACATATGCCAAAAATAAATACATATCATTTAGTTGAAAATGAGTCAAAAGTAATCCTACATATCAAAATTTTGATTAAAATGTAACAAATAAAGGTTAAACAAGTCAAAAAAATGCATAAAATTCAATTTTAGAGGGATTGCTAATGATTTTTAAAATTTCACGATCGTGACACCTGATTCCCGATACGTACCGGCCGATATTACCGATACCGATACTTCGCAATCGATACCGTTACGTTACCCGATACCGCGATTTAGAACTATGCATTGTAATCAAAATGAAAGTATATGGACAAAATTGATAAAATTATAATTACAAAAACTAAAGTGAAATTTATATAAAATTATAGGAACCAATTGTGTAATTTTTCAAATAATAATAACGAAAAAAAAAAAAGAGAAGAGGAAAGGATCTTCTATGTAAGTGTCTAGTAGATGAGTAAGAAATACATCGCACTCAAAGAAAACTGGACTATCTGGTGAAGGGCGTAACTACAATATATATATATATATATATATATAAAGCAAATTGGAAAGAAGTCAAGTCTGGCAAGTTGTTTGGTCAATCTTTTTGTCATGTGTAATCTGAGAAATACAAATAATTTTTTTTTTTTTAAGTGATAATAATTTGATGGGAGAATTCTACTATACACACTCCTATCATATGCACTCCTAAATTATGTTATTTTCTTCTTTAATTGTTGTGGGGATATATTTTTGAGTACCAACACGTGGCAAGGTGACGCCGACGTGTCAGTCGAGGTGTCACGTGTCCAGGTCATGATGCCGAGGTGATCTCGGTTAAGCCGAGGTTATCTCCGAAGATATCAGAATCCGAGATAAGCGGATAATGCACAAGAGTCCTAGAAAAGGGGAAGACTACAGTTGGGAAAGGATAAGACTCTTAGGGAGTTTATCCTAATCCTACTGGGAGTGCAAGATTGATAGTAATCCTAAGTCCATTAGAGCTAGGCTCCTGTTGGGACAAGGATTGAGTTAGCTATAAAAGGGAGACACCCCCGTGGGTCTAAGGTACGCAATTTATGTTCTGAATAGTGAATTTAGCACTATTGATTATCTTTGAGAGATATACTGACTTGATCGTCGGAGTGCCCTCGGGTGGATGAACCACCGCCGGAATCTTCTCTTTCTGTTACAAGTTAGCCAGGTGTCATCTATTCTGCCAGTGTTCTCCAGCTGAATACTGAGTTGGGCAGTGTGATATGAAAATCACTCACACAATTTGATGCCGTCTGTGGGAAAAAAGTAGAATAGATGGCCAGTAACGGACAGAAGGAAAATATTTGGAACGACACTCCTGCTGGGAGTGGGAGACCTTTTAACCTTGATATCACAGGAGACGAATGCAACGCAGAAACTCGTGACCAAAATCACGGAGTGAAAGACGTCGGCCAGACTGGCGACGCACCAAAGAAACCAGATCGAAGTGGATACTACAATGAGGACGACCTCTAGGTTTGGAAAGATAGGTGCCTACGAAGGGACGCAGAGGTAAAAGAGATGGAAAACAAATTGGCAGACCTGCAGTTGGTCATCAATTTCATAATGCAAAATAACATCATGCAGCCACCGTTCCCGTTGCAAGATACGCCGATTCCAGTGGCCAATGCCCAGAAGGGAGGGCAGAGAACAATCCCCGTAGCCCCTCAGCACAACAGGAGCGAAAGATACTCTTACCGACCTTCTAGGGAAGACGAACGAAGAGAGTCAAGAAGAGAAGAATCACGGAGGACGCACCACACAAAGGAGGCAGACCCCAAAGGGCATCAGAATGTTCAGGGGCAGGCACTGTGCTTCGACACAACTCATGGAGAAGGGTCGAAAAGGACTCACCACGAAGCTGAAAGTAACACACCAAAAAGACTAAAAGCAGGAGATAGCCGAGCTCCTGGCAGACGAAGGAGGACTTAAGAGATTACCTCAAGAGGAAGCAACAGAATGCCTACACTGAGGTAACCTCCCCAGATAAGCCGAGGACACCATTCTTGGTGGAATTAGACAGGTTTGAGGCACCAAAGAGATTCAGTATACCGAGGTTTCAAATATACGATAGTAAGTCAGACCCCAACTTCCACGTTGGACTATATTTGAACTCAATGGCATTGTATAGTGGGAACGAGCTGTTGCTCTGCAAAGTGTTCCCCTCATCCTTCAGGGAGATTGCATCAGATTGGTTCTATAAACTACCGAAGGAAAGCGTGAAGACTTGGGAAGGCTTGGCCGAGATGTTTGTAGCCAGGTTCGTGACAAACAAGCTGCAGCCATTAAGGGTGGACGCGTTGATGGCCCTGAAGATCAGCAAGGATGAAGGCCTTAGGGCCTATGCAAAAAGATACTATGAGGTGTTCAACCGAATACTCGAATGCAATCAAGAGGTGGCGGTCGTATCCGTTAAGAATGGCCTAAAAGACAACTGTCCACTACGAAAGTCTTTGACAAAGACATTGCCAAAAAGTATGAAAGAGCTCATGGCGAGAATCGAGAAGTATGCCAGAGCCGAGGAAGACACGTCGGGGACTAAGGAGATAAGCTAGAGAGGGGAAACGGCTCGCCGAAGCGAGACCGAGGTAACAATGGATCGAGCAAACAAGAAATAGAACTGAGGGCCACACAGGCAGTAACAACTGTGTTCCGAATCCCGATTCCCAAAGTCCTGGACCGGATTCAGAACCAACCCTATTTCAAAACACCAGCGAAGGCACCAGGAGAATTTATGGAAAGGAATGTTGGCAGATATTGTGCTTACCACAACGAAGATGGGCACACGACTCAGGGTTGTAGAGCCCTGAAAACACACTTGGAAGAACTGGTGAGGCAAGGCCATCTGAGAGACCTCATCGATAAGGCCAGGACAAGGGAAGAACAGGCAAGATTGCCTCAGGTAGCAGCAGCTCCGCCTCCCCCAGCACCACAACCTCAGGCAAGAGGACCTCGGGTAGTCAATGTAATTCACTCGAAGGTCAACGAGAACGAAATTAGGGAGGAGACCCAGAAAGTGAAGCACCTGCAACATGTCTACCAAGTCGGGGAAAAGAGATATCGAGCAGAGGAGCGCTAAGGACCAGTAGTGTCCTTTTCAGAAGCCGACTTTGAGATGGTACAACATCCGCATAATGATGCCTTGGTAGTATCCCTCCAGGTTGGGGAATACCAAGTAAAACGCATCCTGATTGACCAAGGCAGCTCTTGCAACATCATGTACGTTCGATGTTACAAGGAGCTCGGCCTTCATCCAGACGATATGGAGCAATCCAATAGCCCAATGGTCGGGTTCAAAGGAACGCCGACATGGTCACTGGGAACAACCAGCTTTGAGGTACAGGTGGGCACCAGGAAGGTAACAACAGAGTTCACCGTAATCGACACACCCTCTCCTTACAACATCATCTTGGGAAGGCCATGGTTGCATGCAATGGGGGCAGTTCCCTCAATATTGCATCAACTATTGCCATTTCCAACAGAGCATGGGATAGAGGAAGTCAGAGGCGATCAGCTGTAGGCGAAGAATTGCTCCATAGCAGCAACGAAATCTACCTGCAGCATACGAGAGCCAAAAAAGGCAGAAATTGAAGATGAGGACGTGGAAGTCCTAGAAGACGTCGGCAAGGAGCCAACCGAGAAGAGCGAAGAGGCATTGAAGAAAATCCTCGTCCAGGATGGGGATGAAGAACGCTTCTTTCTTCTCGGCTCGGGCTTAGTCGAAGAAGAGGAAAAAGAGTTGGAAGCTTTTTTGAGAGCAAATAACGAGGTGTTGGCTTGGACACCTTACGAAATGCCTGGCATTGACCCCAAGGTCACTTGCCACAAACTGAATGTTGATAGGTCAGCCAAACCTGTAATTCAACGAGCCAGAAGACCGACATTGATGCACGTCGAAGCAGTGGAGAAAGAAGTAGATAGACTTCTGGAGGCCAGGGCCATTAGAGAAGTTCACTACCCGACATGGCTATCCAATACAGTGGTGGTAAAGAAGAAGAACGGTAAATGGAGGGTCTGCGTAGACTTTACCAGCCTCAACAAAGCCTGTCCCCAAGACAGCTTTCCTATACCCAAGATTGACCAACTAGTAGATGCCACTTCAGAGCATAGAAGAATGAGCTTCTTAGATGCCTACAGGGGGTACCACCAGATAGCCATGTACCCCCCAGACGAAGAGAAGACCGCATTCATCACCCCAAAAGGCCTGTACTGTTACAGAGTAATGCCTTTCGGGTTGAAAAACGCAGGAGCAACTTACCAAAGGCTGGTAACCAAAATGTTCAAACACCTGATTGGCCAAACAATAAAAGTCTACATTGACGACATGGTCGTCAAGACCATGGACCCTGAGGGTCATCTCGCCGCTCTAAAAGCAGTCTTTGAAATCCTTAAAATATATCGGCTCCGACTCAATGCATCGAAGTGTGCATTTGGAGTTGGATCTGGTAAGTTTCTAGGATTCCTGGTGACCAGAAAGGGCATCGAGGCCAGCCCAGATCAGATCAAGGCCATCCTAGAGTTAAAGAGCCCGACGTCGGCAAAATAGGTGCAGATGCTAACTGGAAGGGCTACAACCCTGAATAGATTCATCAGCAGAAGCTCAGATAAGTGCAGACCTTTCTTCAACTTGGTGAAGAAAGCCACAGACTTCCTGTGGACCGAAGAATACGAAGCCGCTTTGGCTAACCTGAAGAAGTACTTGACCACAGCTCCAGTTCTTTCAAACCCAGAACCTGGGGAGGAGCTGTTCCTGTACTTAGCCGTTTCAGAACATGCGATAAGTGCAGTACTAATCCGAGAAGAAAAAGGGAGCAAATGGCTGTTTACTATGTAAGCAAAACCCTAGCCGATGCAGAAACGAGGTATCTACCCTTAGAGAAATTGGCACTAGCTTTAGTAATGGCTTCAAAGAAGTTGAACCATTACTTCCAGCCCCATAAAATTATGGTGCTAACAGAACACCCCTTGAAGTTCTTACTACAACAAGGAGACCTGACAGGAAGAATAGCCAGGTGGGCAGTCATCCTAGGCCAGTATGACCTGGAGTACAGGCCAAGGACAGTAATCAAAGGCCAGGTTCTGGCCAACTTCGTGGCCGAATTCACGCCAGAATCCATCGAACATTGGGCTCTGTTGAGCCAGGATGAACGATGTCCAACCAAGCAAGGAGGAGCTCAGTCAAAGGCGAAAGAACAAAAAAAAGAGAAAAAACTCAGACCCGACAGCATTTACATCGGCGAATCCTTTCGACTGTTCGTCGATGGGGGTTCAAACCGACACGGAGCGGGGGCAAGAATAGTGCTTATATCTCCAGATGGACAGATAGTGGAACAGTCCATTTGTTTGGGGTTCAAAGCCTCAAACAACGAAGTAGAATATGAAGCATTCATTGCAGGGCTGAACCTGGCAGCAGCAGTGCAAGCAGATGAGGTAATAGTTTTTTGTGATTCACAACTGATAGTTAACCAGACAACATGTGAGTTTGCAGCCCGAGATGAACGAATGTTGGCCTACGCAAAGGAGGTCATCAAGTTGTCAGCCTTGTTTTAGAACTGCCGACTACTTCAGGTAAGCCGAGATGAGAACAGCCACGCCGATGCGTTGGCCTACCTAGCTAGTGCAGTACAACCTGGAAAAACAAGGACAATAATGATCGACTATTTATCGGGCCCAAGCGTCGAGCCACTGTCCACAGAGCATGAAGCAATGTGCGTGGACATGGGACCAAGCTGGATGGATGCAATTGTTACATTCCTGAAAGAAGGAAAGCTGCCAGACGACCATAAGGAGGCACACAAGATCAGATTGAAGTCGGTAAGATTCAGTCTAATAGTAGAGGGACACCTCTACAGAAGATCCTTCATTGGACCCCTTTTGAGGTGTGTACATTCTTCACAAGTGGAAGATTTTTTATATGAAATTCATGAAGGAATTTGTGGAAGCCACGCTGGGGGCAGATCACTCGCCCATAGGGCCATTACCCAGGGGTATTGGTGGCCTTACATGCAGAAAGATATAGAAGCCTATGTAAAGAAATGTGAACAATGCCAAAGGTTTGCACCTCTGATACACCAGCCAGCAGCAGACTTGAATCCTGTATCCAGTCCTTGGCCATTTGCCCAATGGGGCATGGATCTCGTCGGGCAACTGCCCCAAGCAACTGGACAAAAGACGTACTTGCTGGTAGCAACATATTACTTCACTAAATAGATAGAAACTGAACCTCTTGCCAAGATCCGAGATGTGGACGTAAAGAACTTCATTTGAAAAAACATTATCACCAGGTTTGGGATTCCAAGAGCAATTGTTGCAGACAATGGAACTCAATTTGATAGTAAACTAATCAAGAACTTCTGTGCAAAGTTCAAGATCAAGAACTACTTTTCAACCCCAAGCTTTCCACAAAGCAATGGACAAGCAGAAGCATCCAACAAAGTAATTCTGGATGGGATAAAGAAGAGGCTGTAGGCAGCGAAAGGAAAGTGGGTAGACAAATTGCCCAATGTACTCTGGGCATATCGGACTATGCCGAGAAGATCAACAGGGGAATCCCCTTTTGCCATGGCTTATGGCACAGAAGCAGTCATTCCGCTGGAGGCCGGCATCCCTGGGATCAGAACCCAGGGGGTAGAGAACGGGACTAATGATGTACTCCTAGCCCGAGATCTAGATCTTCTAGAAGAATAAAGGGAGAAAGCTGCAATTCAGCTCGCAACATACCAGTTACAGCTTGCTAGAGCTTATAACAAGAAGGTTAACCCAAGAGAATTTCAAATTGGTGACCCCGTCTCAAGAAAAGTCGTCGGTAACAAGAAGGATCCCAGAGAGGGCAAGCTTGGCCCAAATTAGGAAGGACCCTACAGAATCATCTCGGTGCTGGGCAATGGGGCATATCAGCTTGAAGATACTGAGGGCAAAGAGTTGCCAAGGCCTTGGAACACTTGCAATTTGAAATTTTTCTTTCATTAGAATTCCTTTGTTCTTTTGTCATTTGCCGAAGTAAATAAATAAATATTTAGCTTGGCTTTCTTTTCAAGATACTTGACATTGTCTTTAGAATACATGTATAATGAGAACCCAAGTAGAACTTAGGTTCACATAAGGGGGCAGAGAGAGGCGAAATCATTGTTTAACACTTGTTGAAATTTGTGGACAATTTACAAGTTGAAGTTAAACCGAGATCATTATTTAACACTTGCTGAAATTTGTGGACAATTTACAAGTTGAAATTAAACCAAGATCATTGTTTAAACACTTATTGAAATTTGTGGACAAATTAGAAGATTGAAGACTAAGGATAAACACTTGTTGAAATTTTATACAAGGTAAAACCAAGATTACGCCGAGAAAGGTAGTTAGGTACTTGCCGAGATAAATCATCAGTTTGTACAACCGAGGTGTGGCACCTCGAGGAGGTTGCACAAGGATTGAAGTGTATATTGAAGACATGCCAAAACTTCTAAGTATAGAATCATGCAAGAGCAGTAAAGAGAAGACAAAGATATAAGCACTCAGAGAAGGAAAAGTTGTATTAATATTTAGAAAAGGCACATGGACAAAAGCTTACAATCGTTCCCAAAAAAAAAAAAGTCGGCCAAAAGCTTACAATTGTTTAAAAGCAAAAGTACAAAAGATGGAAGAAAATAACATCAAGAGTCTTTAGCAAGCTGGGTTTGGACCTCGGAGGATTGTTGAGAAGACATCTCGGCAACCTTCTCGGCCGCAAGTTCAGCGTCGATTTCTTGCAAGGTTTCATCTAGGCTCTTATCGGTAAGAGGAACATCGGATAAAGCTTTCTCAGGAGCAGCATCTTTACGAACCTCCTTATCCTCTTCATCTTGAGTCAAGTCCAGGACTTGCTCATTTTGAGGAGGAGACTTGGCCCCAGCAGCATCTTTGGACTTCCTTACCAAAACTTCCTCCTCGACCACATCCTCAGAATCAGATTCATCTTCAGATTGAGCAAGAGTTGGAGTTGGAGGGAATGGAAGAGGAATGGTGTCGGCCCTTCTCAAAGGCGAGTCCTCAGGGACATTAAGCTTTTTTAGAAGGGACATCCAACCAAGGGTGAAACCTTTGTTGCATGCCTCCTTCACTTGCTTTTCGTAGGCCTCCGTGACATCGGCCATGCCCTGGACATACGCCTTCTCGTCAGCATCCTTGATTTCAGCCTCTTTGGTAGCCAAGGCCTCCTGCAGCTTTTTTTGGGCCTGGGCTATCTTCTCCTCGGCCTCTTTTTTTTGGGACTTAGCCACCTTCCTAATGGCCTCAGCAGAATCAAACTTCTCTTCGGCATCGGTCTAAGCCTTGATGGCAGCTTCGGCCTGGTCCTCTAACTTCTTCATTTTCGATTGAAGGCTTTTGTTGGTTTTTTGAAAAGTAGAGAACTCCCTCTTCATCTCGGCCAACTTCTCCCGATTTTCAAAAGATTGAATAGAGAAAGAATGGGCATGCTGGATGGTTTGAAAAAACACAAGACAAAAGTTATTGCAAAATCTTCTAAAGTACAAGAAAGGGAAAAATTGCCAGGTAAGGACACTCACTTGAATAGAACGTTGAAGCATCAGAGCATAATTTTCATACTCGCTCAACCCGGCATTTCGGTCAAGATCGCCGGGGAGAAGCAGAGCAGTACTGAGGGCTACGCCGACGTTGATGTCCTTAGCACTATCATTGGCCACAACTGACTTATCTTCCAAGGTAATTTCGGGGACCTAGGGGGTAGTAGGCTTTTTAGACCCCGAGGTCGTTGCAGAAGATGACCTCGGCCTTTTGGATTTGGTAGATTCGGATGGGAGTGTTTCAGCGGACCTCTTCGCAGGGACAGAAGCAGTTTTCTCACTCAGAGCCAGTTTCAAAACTAGCAAGGTATTCTCAGAATCGATCTGAGGCACCTTTGCCTTTGGTTGAGCCTTTTTTATTCATTTTGGCTTTGGAGGAGGTTGGGTTTGTGTTGGCTGAGCGTCAACATCAGTTGGAATGTTAGCCAAGAGATATTTGACAACTGGTTTTGGGCGACCCATCTCGATAGAAGAAACTGTTTGGCGTCGACGGCGGTGTTGGGATATTGGAATCAAGTATGGAGCCGAGGTTGACGGTATCTTAGCTGGATCAGAGGTTGACCCTTGGTCTGTCCGAGATGTGGACGCGGTTTGTGGAGTTGTGACAGTGGGTGGAGAAAGGCTTTTCTTCTTCCTCCTAGAGACGTCGGGCCGAGCTGACTTGTATGTTGGAATAAAATTGAGAAGAAGAGGCGTCGTTCGTTTATGGATTGGCAGGTCCAAGAGTTTCTTCAAATCCTTGCTGGGAATGAAGAATTGGCGAAAGTTTTTTGGTGACTTAGGAACAGCTGCAAGAAAAACAGACATTAAGAAATGGATAAAATATGAAAGACTTTAAAAAACAAAGTAGGTATGAATGCAGGGCTCTTACCATTGCCCTATACAAAGATTGATCGAAGGAGAGGGAAGAGATGGAGGTCTTCATTTGGGGCGAACTCCCAGTTCCCCGAAGTAATGAAATAATCGTCCCCAGCTTCCTTGTTGGAGTCAGGGAGGTCGGCAACGATTTTGTATTCAGTGGATCTCAGCTTGAGGTAGTAAACATAGCCAGTGTCTTTTTTAAGGCCACACATAGTGTAGCAATATTGGATGTCGGCTAATGTGATCCTAGCGTTTTCTTGTTTGGCTAAGGCTATGATGTCATTGATGGTTCGATAGGAATTGATGGAAAGTTGCATTAGGTTCAACTTGTAATAATGAAGTATTTCACGAAAAAGGATGTTGAGTGGAAGTCGAAGTCCACACTCAATGAAGGCTACCACAGGGAAAGGCATGAAGTCATCAGTAGGCATGATGGAGTCATCATCCCCAGCCAACCTCAGATGGACGCCGGCTGGGATTTCAAACTCTTGTCTAAAGAATTTTAGTTTGGATGGGGTATCTACCCTATGTTTCCACATACCCATGATATCGGCTTAATCGAAGGGGATGAATTTCAGAAGATGTTTTGAAAGGGTTATTGGGACCTCGGCAAACACTTGGAAAAATACAGGTTTCAGTTTTTTCCTAAATTGTGGGTTCTACAGACAAATCCCAAACCTAAAGCTATGGAGATGAAGATTGAAGGAACGAATCTGGAAAACAGAAAAACAGGGATCAGTTTCAGAAACAAGGATGGTGATGAAGACATCAAGAAATCAAGACAAAAAGTTTGCATAAGTGTATCAGGCCAAGAACAGTGGCAGAAACCAACAGGTATGTGAACAATGTGATTATTCAAGACATGGACAAAAAGCAAAGATATGAAATAAACATGCTCAGATACATGATTCGCGAATCAAATATTCGAATAAAACAGCAATGACAACTAATGATGAAGCAAAATTTCATGGAGCACAACAAGAATTGAAAACCAGGAGGAATAGTGACTTACCAAAGAAAAGAAGCCGATGCTTGAGATCGCCGAAGTTAGGCGACGGTTACAGAAGTAACAGAACGGCGAAAGCTTCACCAAGAAGGAGGAATGAAGGCAGTTGCAGAGCTTGAAGTCTGGAACAATGGCGGATTCAAGAGAAAAAAAAGTAAGAGAGAGAGAAAGCAAGAGTATCAAATGAAAAAGTGAAGAGATAAAAGAAGAGGAAACAAGTTTTGTCAAAAACTTAAAAACGGCGGCAAAAAAGGGCAATTAATGCGCCTGGAATAGCGAATGTGTCAGACGGCGCAAGTAGGCGCGAAACAACTTATAAGCGCGTCCGGAGTACGATCCAGTAAGGAGAAAACACGTGGCTTAACGGTTGAGTTGTTATGTATGACAGCTCATACGCGTGAAGGAGCTCTTGGAATTCTTGATCTTTAAGAAGACATGTCGGCCTACGATGATGATCTCAGATTAAACCGATAAATTAGCATGAGGTACCGATATAGGTTCCATCACCTCAGAATGCCAAGGTAATATAACCTGGGGGGCAGTTGTGGGGATATATTTTTGAGGACCAACACGTGGCAAGGTGACGCCGACGTGTCAGCCGAGGTGCCACGTGTCCAGGTCATGACGCCGAGGTGATCTCGGTTAAGCCGAGGTTATCTCCGAAGATATCGGAATCCGAGATAAGCGGATAATGCACAACAGTCCTAGAAAAGGGGAAGACTACAGTTAGGAAAGGATAAGACTCTTAGGGAGTTTATCCTAATCCTACTGGGAGTCCAAGATTGATAGTAATCCTAAGTCCATTAGAGCTAGGCTCCTGTTGGGACAAGGATTGAGTTAGATATAAAAGGGAGGCACCCCCGTGGGTCTAAGGTATGCAATTTATGTTCTGAATAGTGAATTTAGCACTATTGATTATCTTTGAGAGATATACTGAGTTGATCGTCGGAGTGCCCCCGGGTGGACGAACCACCGCCGGAATCTTCTCTTTCTGTTACAGGTTAGCCATGTGTCATCTATTCTGCCAGTATTCTCCAGCTGAATACTGAGTTCGGCAGTGTGATCGGAAAATCACTCACACAATTGTAAATAATTTTCTTCTTTACTTATGACTCATAAATTTTTTAATTATATCTTATGTGTTGTTTAGTTCTGACTTTTTTTTTTCTTTTTATTTTAATTATAACTCAGAAAATATGAAATTATACAATTTGTTTCTACGGTAAACACTGACGTTCCAAATTTGAAGATAGTTGAAAGGTAACCTAGAAAGTAGTTTAATCTTTTCTAACCTGGAAATCTAAGAAAAACAATAATAAATTCATAATAATTGTATAGTCTCACATAACCTCTGGAAAATACCTTTTGAACAACAAAGGATTAGGAAACTGTTTTTGAGGAAAGAGACACAGAAAAGAGAGGAAAGGAGTCTCGCAAATTCGTGACAAAACCAAGCCAATCAACCATTCTTACACTCTCTCGATCAAATTATCATTCACTTGGTGTGCCTTTTTTACCTCTATGCATCACTCAAGATAGTTCTTAACAAGGCAAGCCAAGAAAAATGTTTTAATGGATTTTTTGAGGTAGGCATCTATACTCTTCGATTGATGTGATTAGGATCATTGGATTGCTTTATTAGTTTTTGATTTTGACTTCTTTTTTTTTTTTTTTTTTTTTTTTTTGTTAGTGATTTTGAAGCATTTTTATCCCCTTAACAATTGCTATTTTTCCTATTTCATCCTTAGATTTGGTTTTGGTATATTTAGTTCTTAAAGTTTTAATTTCTCTCAATGTGATTCAATGACTATACAAATCGATAATTGCGAAACCTAATTTGATGGGAAAAAAAATTGTTATTTTAAAATTTTAACAACTTATCATATCATAAAATATTCATTTTTCTTTTTAATTTGAACAAATTATACTCCACAACCAATTTAATAGGTGTTTGATTATATGATTTAAAATATAAAATTTAAATTGTTAAAATTTAAACTTTAAGATTTAATTTACCAAAAAACGTAAAACTTTTGAAAAAATATTTATGTAATTTACTCTTGATTTTTTCATATAATTTATTTTTGCATTAAAAATTGGTTAGAATGGAGAGGATTATTGCGGACATGGGCGGTGAACAATAAATTTGGAGGGTCCCAAAAAGGAACAATCCACACATATCCTGGACCCTCCTCTTGGGGGTTGCGTTCACCACACAAAAATCAACAATTGACTCAAGGTTTTTGCCCTCATATGGACGTCAATCATGATGACTAGAAACTTCACAGAATTTCTCACCTTTTTTTATTTTATTTTATTTTATTTTTTTTCACAGAACCTTTCAATTCAATTTTTTTTCCAACTGGGATTGTAAAGGATCTTTTCTTTAATGCAACGGTGACTTGGGGTCTTCTCTCTCCATAAGTAACCGATATTATTTCATTTTTACTATATTTTGTTACGATTTTCAATGATTCTTCAAATTACTCTTATTTTCACGCGTATTCTTATACTATTTAAGTTATTATTAATTTTGCTCATGACGTTGGATTTGAAACGGAAAAAGTTTAAAAAATTATATTTTTGTCCCAAATTTCAAAAGAAAAATGTAGACCCATCCTTTCCTACCAATAAACCACCACCCGCAACCACCACTTCAAGCCCTTCTATCTCCTTTGTCATAACTCTGTTTCGCCTCATTTTTACGTCGTTGGATTCAACTCACGGTCTAATTTTCGTATCACATCTCGCACGTCTAGTTCTTCTTCTTTTTGCATGCTATCGGAACTCCGAAAGTTGATAAAAAAAAAAAGACTTTTCTCCTCGTTTTCGACTTTTCTTCGAGCCATCTTTCGGACTTCATATTTTTCTCGATTCTTAACGGTTCTGCTGCATTCTTTCACCATTCTGTTCGCCTCACTTCCTACTTCGCTTTACACTATCTCGCTTTCTCACTTCTTCGTGTAATGGACTGTTTTGGTATGCCGAAAGTTGTCCGAAAACTAATTTTAAAAATTTCAAAACATTCGTCTTTTGTTTCTTTCTTCTCCATCTACCTCATTCTTTTGCTTCTTCACTTATAACATGATGTGGAACATGGTTCTAGGTGGTAATGGAACTAGTGATGCTGGTGGCGACGGTAGTAATGGAGCTCGGTGGTGGTGAAGTTGGTGGTTCAGGTAGTAATCTTCTTCTTCTTCTTCAGTTATATACATACATATCATCATTCCTACTGGAATTTTCTCAGTCCATTTGAATGGAACACCTTGCCCAATCAGACTTGGATCGTAAATGAGCATTACCATCACCACCACCTTACAACACCAAACCCATTTTTTTCACAACCAAGTTTCATTACTGTAACGCCCCAAAAATATTCCAACATGAGCTCTCCAAATTAATACACATTCACTACACAATGGCAATAATCCTCCCATCTTCGCATATATAATAAATGGATTTAATACAAAGGTTCCACATGCGGTATACATTCACAACATAAAAGAATACATGAATCTATAACATGTGAAGCGTCAAATCTCAAAACAATTAAATGCCCTTAAGGGCTTACATCTTCCAAGGCATTAGCCTGGCAACATAAAAATGGTCTCTCGGACCCATACATATTAGCCCTTGGCTTTACAAAAATTACAACAAAATAGGAGAGCTATATACTCTTCACAAAAATATCCACGCCCTCAGTTCGGCGGGATCACCACATCTTTACCTGCACCAAATTCCATAGGGGTGAGCACAAAGCCCAGTAGAGAATTCTCACAAAGTATATACAGTTATGTAACTCTCAGTAAACATGCGAACGTTCATGTCATGCCATGCTCCTGTAAAGAAAATTCATTTCATGCTCTTTTAAAGAAAATTCATTTCATGCTCTTTTAAAGATTATCATCTTTCAACAAAATTTGCAATCTCAACTTGTTTTCAAAACTTCCAAGTTTCAATCAATAGAGGCGGTAAATAGGACACTGGTAATCCCTAGGTTGTTGCCTGCAAATAGACTCTACAAGTACTACTCAATCATCATTTTTACCAGTACTAACTGGAAGGCTCGACACCTATCCGCGCGGTTTTCTGGTCTTTCACCAGGGACACTCAGGCCAACTTATCAAATTCAACTACACCCCCTATCCGAAATTACCACCTATTTACCCCATTCACATTTCCATAATTCTCATTACAATATGATCTTTCTCAAAATAAATGTTTTTCCAACAGATGTCAAGATGCACAATAATAATAACTCAATTGAAACATGATGCAATAATTATTATTCTGAAAATATCTCTACAACAATATCAAACAATCCCATCTCTCATTTCTTCCCTTCAAGCCATTTCACAAAATACCCATGTGTCTTCAACACACAATAACAATTTTTCCATCGTGCACAATTCTAATCAATTTTCCTCTTCAAGGCCACATGTGATGTTTTTCAAACATAAATCTTCAGTATTCATGGTTCTCACAAACTATAATGCACAACCATTTTGTCATCTCACAACAATATATCATCATGTATTCAACATTAATTTTTGAAATAAAATTCTCTTTTTTCAATATACATATCATAAGATGGTCATTTTCAAAACATCCATGAAGTCTACATTCATCCATTCTTTTTAACACAGAATAATAGAAAATACCATAGACATTTACACTTTTTCCAAAATCCCCAAATTTCTAGGGTTTCTAATCAAACCCAACACATTCTCATTTTCTTCAATGGAACCCTTTCAAAATCATTTTTCTCAAGTTTAATAGAATGAAAACCCTTTAGGATTTAAAAAGTATTTGAGCTATAAACCCTTTTTTAAAACTCTCTACACTTTTAAATCACAAAATTTGGAATCAACAAGGCACTAGAAGAAAACTCTTAAAATCATCATCAAGATAGCAAAACTTGTATATATAACTCAAGAATGTCCCTACCTTAAGCTTAACGAAGAAAGAAAGTGAACCTTGGCTTCAAGATGGGGTGTTCTTCAATTATCCACAACACCAAGAGGAGTTCAAGCTTGATCTTCAAGATTTAGAGAGAAAAGATGATGATCTAAACCCAATGCATAGCAAGAATCAAAGGCTCTTGGATGCCTTGGTTAGGGTTTTTAGAGAGATAGAGGAGAAAAATGGCTTTTAGAGTGAGAGAGAAGGGTTAGAAAATGAGATATTTTCGGCCTCAAAGTGATTAAAAAAACAGAGTTTTCGAATTGCCAGAGTGTCGCATGTGCGACACCCATCCCCGCACGTGCGGGGGTCCTCCCGCACCACAGCCCGCACATGCAATTTGAGCAGTGTGCTACCCAGCCAAACACCCTTCTTCCTGCACGTGCGGCCCAACCCCGCACGTGCGGCTTTGGTCCAGCAGCCTAAAAAATTTTTGCTTCGCTCTTGGGCACTCCGAACCTGACCCCGCACCTCCCGGAACCAGTGCAGCTCGACACCGACAAAAAAAACAAGAACGAGAGCTTTAATTGGAAATACCACCAAATGTTTCAAACCCAACGAGAACAAAAGAAAACGAAACCAAGAAGAATGAAAAGAAAGAGAGAAAAGAGACCTGGTCATCACAATTACCACCACCATGAGCATTACCATCACCACCACCTTACAACACCAAATCCACCGCCATCGCCGAACCGTCACCATGCATTAGCAAACAGCATCCATACAGCAAACACCAAACCCACCCTTAGCATTAGCAAACAGCATCCATACAGCAAACACCAAACCCACCATCAGTATTACCAAACAACATCCACGCAGCAAGATAATATTAGAAGATGTGCACCTCACACACATGAATCAACCAGCTCTAGCTTCATGTGTTAATGCTGAAGGAACTTCTTCTAGTTTAGTTTAGCCCACAAGTTTCTTGTAGCTACTAGCAAAGATGGAGAAAAAAGTTAAAGAGGAAAAGCATATGTTTTCTCAGCATTACCATCACCACCACCTTACAACACAAAACCTACCTTTTTTACAACCAAGTTCCATTACCACCACCATGAGCATTACCATCACCACCACCTTACAACACCAAACCCACCGCTATCGCCGGACCATCACCACCACCATCACCAATTCTGTTACCACCTATAACCATGTTCTACATCATGTTATTAGTGAAGAAGAAGAAGAATGAGGAAGATGGAGAAGAAAGAAACAAAAAATGAATGTTTTGAAATTAGTTTCCGAACAACTTTCAGCATACCAAAACCTCCAATTACACGAAGAAGTGAGAAAGCGAGGTAGTGTAACGCGAAGTAGGAAGTGAGGTGAAGAGAATAGCGAAAGAATGAAGTAGAACCGTCAAGAATCGAGAAAGATATTAAGTTCGAAAGATGGGTCGAAGAAAAGTCGAAAACGAGAAGAAAAGTATATATTTTTTTTATCAACTTTCGGAGCTCCGATAGCTTGCAAAAAGAAGAAGAACGAGACGTGTGAGATGTGATACAAAAACTAGACCGTGACTTGAATCCAACGACGTAAAAATGAGACAAAACGGAGTTATGATGAAGGAGATAGAAGGGCTTGAAGTAGTGGTTGTTAGTGGTGGTTTGTTGGTAGAAAAGGGCAAGTTTGCATCTTTCGTTTGAAAGCTGGGGCCAAATGTAATTTTTTTGACTTTTTCCATTTCAAATTTGATGACGGGGGCAAAATTGATAGTAACTTAAATAGTATTGGGGTACGCATCAAAATAATAGTCTGGGGCGATTATTGAAAATCATGACAAAGTATAGGGGTAAAAATGAAATAATCTCTAAGTAACTAGAAAAGTACCCCTCCCAAACAGTAAAATCATTCAAAAATTTTTTTATAGGGGTGTTCAGATGACGAACGAACGATTGCGGATTGATTTTTTTTTAATTCGTCTAATTTTAGACAGATGACAGATTTAAGGTTCTTTTGGCCCCAATCGAATTGCCAAACCGCGAGCACCGTAGTAATTTGTAAGATTTTGTGTTTTCAAATTTTTAAATATTCTGTTTGTGTTTTCAATTGAAAAAGAGTTTAGATATTCTGTTGTGTTTTCAATTTGAATTTTTTTTTATCAAATGGTAAGTATTGATATTTGATATTTTTGTGTGAAAAACATAAGGTTTAATTTTGTCATTTAAAAAAAATCAAATTAAATAGTTTTTAAATTAAAAAAAAGTAATGAAATAGTTTGTTGGAACAATCTTCTGTGTACAATAAATAAATTAAAACAAAAACAAACAAATAAAATAAATAACGTACCAAATTTATTTATCGAACTGAATTAAAAATTAAAAGACCAAGTCGAGTGTGTGACACTTTATCCTTAAGACAGATTCGCCCCGCTACAATGCTTACAGTTATGTGGCGTCTATCTCCGAGGATACAATGATCTTCACAAATTGGTAGAAGCACTCCAAACAAATTTGTCCGGCGAACTAGAACTTTATGTTCTATAACTCTCTGAATTTTTTTCTAAAATAATATGAAGAATAAAGGATGCAAGAGAGCAAAATGAAGACAGGAAAATGAATTTTCGGAATCCAAAATGCTAGAAACAGATCTGGTTTATATAGACCCGAATAGGTGCAAAATTTGAATTGAACAGATGGGTTTTTGAATTGAACAGGTACTGTTTGAATTTCAACAGATTTGCTGGACAGATTGATCTGTTTGAACTGTACAGATTCAAATTTGTTAACTGCAATAATTTCTGGCTGTTATGAAACTAAAAAACAGTTTGAAACTGTTTAGGAAATTCGGACAGAAGTTGGTAAAAAATGGATAGAAAATAAATTCAATTTTTTGAATTAAATTAAATTTTCCCGCAATAATTTTTTGAAAAAATTCAAATGAATTTTGTCCAAAAAATTAATACAAGAACCGACCCGACCCAAAACCTACACCCGCGCCTGGCACGGCTCGGCCGGACGGCGGCGGCGCGTGAGCGCATGTGTGGTGGTTTGGGCTAAGGTTCATTTTGTCCATAACACCTCCCTTCTACAAACTTGGGGTGCCCCTTGGGATGCCCTTTGGGGCACAACTCAAGTTAGTTCACCAAGAGCTTATATACCCAAAAAGGCTCTCTCGAAGTTTCAATGTGGGACAACCTATTTTAAGGAAACCCACATTTACTTCTTTAATTGCCTATTCAATGAACCCGAAAACAACGTCAATTTCTCATTCACTCATAAATGGTTTTGACGAACCGTCTTCATCGTGTGACTTGCCATGTGGCAAGGAACATGTCACCTCTTCGGACACACTCCCAAAGATGTTTGGGGCCCACTCTATTTTGGGCTCAAAGTTGGCCCAAAATAAGCCTTATAAAACTAATTTTCCAACAATCCCCCACATGAATGGAATTTGACGGAGAGAAAATGCAACAACATGATCTAATTATAGAGAGTAGAGAAATTGAAAATATTCTGCAAATGATAGGTAGCTTTTGGCTTTGAACCTTCCCTTGTGAGACACTATCGGATTTACTAGCTAACGAGTGAACATGATGTCTTGAACTGTTCAGCCTTTTGTGTAAACCAAGACAATAGAACTCACACAGCATATTCCCAGACACAGTTTAGTTCTCACTATTGTGTTCATTTTGGCCCTGAACAACCTGGTATTTCATGAGTGCTCTAGAGAATTGCAGCCCTTCACAAATCTCATAGAACTGGCCCAATTCACACTCACATAGGTGATTATTATGAAGAGTATCCTGTCATACTCCACTAGGTATACCTAGATATAAGAATCATTAAAAGTTGTACTTAACCTAAACCGCTATAGATATCACTATTTCATCATAGAAATGAGTAGGAGTTGGACTCCCCAGTGATCCTTCTAAGTCATTCACAACTCGGTTGTCCCTTTGAACCTAGATCTTGGGATCTCCAGTCAACTAGGTTGGGTTGCCATTGTGATAACTCTTATTTAATAGGCTTAAGTCCCATTCCCCTCAATGAGTTCTCAACTAACTCTCTTGCTAACCCTTTGGTTAGTGGATCCTCTATGTTGTCTTTAGACTTCACATATTCAATGGAAATAATTCCATTAGAGAGTAGTTGTCTTACGGTGTTAGTCGATGACGAATGTGTCGCGACTTACCGTTATACATATGACTTTGTGCTCTACCAATTGCTGATTGATTATCACAATGTATGCAAATAGCAAGCACCGATTTTGGCCATATTAGAGTATCTTCAAGGAAGTGGCGAAACCATTCTGCTTCTTCCCCAGCTTTGTCTAAAGTTATGAATTCTGATTCCATAGTAGACCTAGCTATGTAAGTCTATTTGGAAGATTTCCAAGATACAGCTACCCTACCAAGAGTAAAGACATACCCAGTAGTGGACTTTGAGTCTTTAGTATCCGATATCCAGTTTGCATCATAGTAACCTTTAAGCACTGCTGGATATCTAGTATAATTCAACCCAATATTACGAGTAAATCAGAGATATCTTAGAACCCTTATAATTGCTTTCCAGTGTTCTACTCCTAGATTACTCGTATATCTACTTAATTTACTTACTGCATAAGCCATATCCGGGCGAGTGCAGTTCATCAAGTACATTAAGCTTCTAATAATGTGGGCATACTCTAATTGATAAATACTTTCCTGTACATTCTTAGAAAGAAACAAATTAACATCCACATGTGTTCTAGCAAGATGATCATCATCTTTGTTAAATTTGTCAAGTATTTGCTTAATGTAATGAGATTGTGACAAAGCATATCCTTCTGATGTTTTGGTAATTTTCATACTAAGTATTACATCAGCAATGCCCATGTCCTTCATGTCAAAATGTTTATTCAACATTTTCTTGGTAGTTTTAATCATATCATTATTACTACTTATGATCATCATATTATCTACATAAAAATATATAATGACATAACCTTTGTCTGTATTTTTAATATAAACACATTTGTCACACTCATTAATTTTAAATCCATTTAACATCATTGTCTTGTCAAATTTTTCGTGCCATTGTTTTGGCGCTTGTTTTAAACCATAAAATGATTTAACTAATTTACACACTTTCTTTTCTTTTCCTGGAACAGAAAAACCTTCTGGTTGTTCCATGTAAATTTCTTCATCTAATTCACCATTTAAGAAAGCGGTTTTCACATCTATTTGATGAATTTCTAGATTGTACAAAGACGCAATAGCAATTAACATTCTAATGGATGTTATTCTAGTAACCGGTGAGTATGTGTCAAAGTAATCTAGACCTTCTTTTTGTCTATATCCTTTGACCATAAGTCTTGCCTTGTATTTGCCAATTGATCCGTCTGCTTTCATTTTTCTTTTGAAAATCCACTTGTATCCAAGAGGTTTACAACCTGGTGGCAAATCCACCAATTCCCAAGTGTGATTTTGCAAGATGGATTCAACTTCACTATTGACAGCTTCTTTCCATAAAGGAGCCTCAGGATTGGACATAGCTTCTTTAAAAGTTAAAGGCTCATTTTCTAACAAAAATATTAGAAAATCTGGGCCAAAAGATTTTGAGGTTCTAGCACGTTTACTACGCCTAGGTTCCTCTCCTCATTTTAATCTAACTCTTGCTCTTCTTCTTGATCATGTTCCTGATCCTGACTAGTACTAGCATCATGAGATCTTTTATTGTTACAAGTCTCTTGTCCAGTCTTATTTTGAAATACATGTTCAAAGAATGATGCATTTCGAGATTCTATAACAGTATTTACATGGATTTCAGTATGTTCTGATTCATGAATCAAAAACTGATATGCATTACTATTCTTAGCATAACCAATTAAAATGTAATCAACTGTTGTATGACCTATCTTAGTCTTTTTAGAACTAGGAATAGCCACTTTAGCCAAACACCCCCACACTTTTAAGTATTTGTAGGATGGTACTCTTCCATGCCACATTTCATAAGGTGTTTGATTCACTTTCTTTCAGGGCACTTTATTAAGTATATAATTGGTAGAAAGTATTGCTTCCCCCCACAAGTTCTGAGGTAATCCATAACTTATTAACATAGCATTCATCATTTCTTTTAAAGTCCTACTTTTCCTTTCAGCAATTCCATTTTGTTGAGGTGAGTAAGGAGCAGTGGTTTGATGAATTATTCCATGTTCTTTACAAAACTCACCAAAAGGTGATTCATATTCACCACCTCTATCACTTCTAAGTTTCTTGATTTTCTTACCAAGTTGATTTTCAACTTCATCTCATTCTCTAATTCATGAATGTTCAAAGCTTCATCTTTGGTTCAATTAAATAAACATAACTATATCTAGTATAGTCATCTATAAAGTGATAAAAATATTTTTCCACATTCTAGTTTAAATTGATTTAAATCACAAAATGTCACTATGAATTAATTTAAGTGGTTTCCGTACTCTCTTCTTCATTGAATGAAAAGGAGTTTTGGATAATTTTTGCCTCAACGTATTCCATATTTATGATTTGAATCAATGTTAAATTTAGGTAAACATTCCATATTAATTAATCTACGTAAAGATCCACAATTAACATGTCCAAGTCTACCATGCCATAAATTTGAAGACTCAAGCAAGTAAGAAGAAGATATATTTTTATTAATAACTGAGGATACAACGGTCATTACATTCATCTTGAAAAGGTCATCAGACATGTAACCTTTTCCTACATATATCTCATTCTTAGTAAGTACAAATTTATCACTCTCAAACACTAACCTAAACCTATTCTTACTCAACAAAGATCCAGAAACAAGATTCTTGCGAATGTTCGATACATGTAGCACATTGTTGAGAGTGAGTTCCTTTCCAGATGTCATCTTCAGAACAATCTTCCATTGGCCTTCAGCTTTGGAAGTTGAGGAGTTACCCATAAAAAGTTGTTCATCGTTGTCTACTGTAGAATAAGATGTGAACATCCACAAATGTGGTGAGTAGCACCAGTGTCCACCCTCCATTCTTTAGGATTTTCGACAAGATTTGCAATGAAAACAGCTGCAGAAAGATTGATGTCATCTACACCATTGGAAATATTGTCCACTTCGGTCATATGGGCTTGAGCAGGCTTCTTGCTTGTTCTTCTTTTGCTTTTGCTTTTGCTACAGCATTCTTTGGCCTGATGTCCCTCTTTGTCACAGATGTAACACTTTCCATTAAACTTGTACTTTTTAATTTCCCCTCCTTTAGAGCCTTGTGATGAACTTTCTCTAGAAAACTTCCGTTTCTTTGCTTTTGAAGCATGTTCCACCACATTTGCCTTAGACTCCATAGGATGCTTACCAGCCCGCTTTTCAGAATTGCGGTGGTCCTCCTCAATCCTCAAACACACAATTAATTCTTCTAAAGACATTTCTTTGCGCTTGTGTTTAAGGTAGTTTTTGAATTCCTTCCAGCCTTGTGATAATTTCTCAATTAATGTTGCAACTTGGAAGGATTCACCGAGACATGCCTTCTGCGTGAATGTCATGCAAAATGAGTTAGAGATCTTGAACTTGGCTGATCACAGTCTTAGAATCAACCATTACAAAGTCCAAGAATTTGCCAACCACAAATTTCTTTAAGCCAGCATCTTCCGTTTTGTACTTTTTCTCCAAAGACTCCCAAAGTTCCTTTGCTATCTTGATAGGACTGTAGACGTTGTATAATATGTTGTCAAGTCCGTTCAACATATAATTCCGGCAAAGGAAATCAGCATGTTTCCAGGCATCGACCGCAACAACAACTTGCTGGTCAGTTTCATTCTCATTCAAAATAGGAGCATTCTCATGGGGAAAACGAGCCAGGTTCAGAGTTGTAAGATAGAACAACATTTTCTGTTGCCATCTTTTAAAATCAGTTCCAGAGAACTTCTCTGGCTTCTTACCGTGATTTACCGGTACTATCACGACAGAAGAAGGGGTTGGCGCAATTGCAGCCACCATTCCAATACTCGTTTGAGCATTTGTTTCAGTAGTCATGATTTCTAAATTATAAAAAAAAATTATAATTAGAATTTATACTACACAGAAAATTAATCCAAATTCACAGAATTAAATTCTGTAAAAATAAAAGAAACAAGAATGTAACTTTTATTTTTTTTTTTCAATTAATTTGCAAATAAAATAAAATTTTATTAAACCAAATTAATTCCACACAGAAAATTAAATTTCTATAATACTTCAATGATTAAAATACTAAAACAAAAATTTTAATCAACGAACACCAAAATTAATTTCTGAAAAAATTTCACAAATAAATATTCTGAATTGTTAATGACACCAGTATATTAGTACTAGTTGTCAAAGAAAATAGACAGTATATTACTACTATCTATCAAATAGTATATCATCACTATTTGTTTTTCCAACCAGAATACTATTTTGTAAAACCACATAAAATAATTTTTGTAAGAAGAAGAAAAAGAAAGAGAAACAAATAAAAAATTCTGTAAACAAAATAATTCGGGTCTGTCTTAAGATTGTTTGAACAATCTTTTGTGTACAATAAATAAATTGAAACAAATAAAATAAATAACGTACCGAATTTATTTATCGAACCGAATTAAAAATTAAAAGACCAAGTCGAATATGTGACACTTTGTCCTTAAGACAGATTCGCCCCGTTACGGTGTTTATAGTTATGTGGTGTCTATCTCTCAGGATACAATGATCTTCCCAAATTTGTAGAAGCACCCCAAACAAATTTGTTCAGCGAACTAGAACCTTGTGTTCTATAACTCTTTGTATTTTTTCTTAAAATAATATGAAGAATAAATGATGCAAGAGAGTAAAATGAAGGCAAGGAAAATTAATTTTCGAAATCCAAAATGCTGGAAACAGATCTGGTTTATATAGACCCGAACAAGTGAAGAATTTGAATTGAATAGATGGGTTTTTGAATTGAACAGGTATTGTTTGAATTTCAACAGATTTGCTGGACAGATTGATCTGTTTGAACTGTACAGATTCAAATCTGTTAACTGCAGCAGTTTCTGGCAGTTATGAAACTGAAAAATAGTTTGAAACTGTTTAGGAAATTCAGACAGAAGTTGGTAAAAGATAGAAAATAAATTCAATTTTTTGAATTAAAATTAAATTTTCCCGCAATAATTTTTTGAAAAAATTCAAATGAATTTTGTCCAAAAAATTAATACAAGAACTAACCCGACCCACAACCCATACCCGTGGACGGCGGCGCGCATATGTGGTGGTTTGGGCTAAGATTCATTTTGTCTATAACACCTCCCTTCTACCAACTTGGGGTGCTCCTTGGGACCCAACCCAAGTTAGTACACCAAGAGCTTATATACCCAAAAAAGCTCTCTTAAAGTTTCAATGTGGGACAACCTATTTCAAGGAAACCTACATTTACTTCTTTAATTGCCTATTCCACGAACTCGAAAACGATGTCAATTTCTCATTCACTCATAAATGGTTTTGACGAACCGTCTTCACCGTATGACTTGCCATGCAGCAAGGAACACGTCACCTCTTCGGGCCCACCCCAAAAGATGTTTGGAGCCCACTCAATTTTGGGCTCAAAGTCCAAAATAAGCCTTATAATACCAATTTTCCAACATAGTTTTGATAATGTATGGTTTTCTTATATGTATTTATTATTTGGTATTTGACAATTTACTTGATAATCTTTTGGTTATGTTGAATTGGATTGTTATAAAAAAGAAAAAGAAAAATGTTGACAAGTTATATTATGTTCAAAATTTGTAAAAATTTAAACTGCCAAACCTATTTACATCCATCTGCCAATTCGTCAATCCGCTTAATTCCAAGCCACCAATCTAGCGGACGGATATAGATTGATTTTTTTCAATTTGTCAATTCGACAGACAGATGACAGATTAGAAATTCTTCAGCCAGAACCAAATTGTAAGCACCCCTAATTTCCCACATCTTTTCTCCTATTGCAACTTCCCGTTCACAACTTCCCTTTTGGTTCACAACTTCCCTCCTCCTGAGGTTGCCTAACTCAAAAAAGTTTCCTAACACGGTTCTACTACTCTTTTTTGAGGTAGGCATCTATACTCTTTCATTGATGTGATTATGGTTATTTGATTGCCTTATTAGTTTTTGATTTTTGATTATTGATTTTTTTTTGTTTTTGTTTTTGTTTGTTTGTTTTTCTGTTTTGATTTGATTTGATTTTATTTTTTTAATGTTTGAGTGATTTTGAAGCATCTACAATTGCTATTTTTCCTATATTATCCTTAGATTATGGTTTTTGGTATATTAGTTCTTAAAGTTTAAATTTTTGTTAATGTGATTCAATGACTATACAAGTCAATAATTGTGAAGCCTATTTTGATGGGAAAAAAAATTATTATTTTAGAATTTGAACAACTTACCATATCACAAAATATTCATTTTTTATTTAATTTGAACAAATTATACCCCACAACCAATTTAATAGGTATTTGATTATATGATTTAAAATATAAAATTTAAATTGTTAAAATTGAAACTTTGAGGTTTAATTTGCAAAACATGTGAAACTTCAAATTTATTTATTTTGTTTATGTAATTTGTACTTTATTTTTTCATATAATTTATTTTTGCATTAAAAATGGGTTAGAACGGAGAGGATTATTATGGGCATGGGCGGTGGGTGAATAATAAATTTGGAGGGTGCCAAAAGGCAACAATCCACATATCCTGGACCCTCCTCATGAGGGTTGTGTTAGACACTACGCAATCAACAATTGACTCAAGTTTTTGGCCCTCATCAGATGTACGTCAATCATAATGACTAGAAACTTCACAGAATCTCTCACCTCTTTTATTATTATTAACGGAGAGGATTATTATGGGCATGGGCGGTGGGTGAATAATAAATTTGGAGGGTGCCAAAAGGCAACAATCCACATATCCTGGACCCTCCTCATGAGGGTTGTGTTAGACACTACGCAATCAACAATTGACTCAAGTTTTTGGCCCTCATCAGATGGACGTCAATCATAATGATTAGAAACTTCACAGAATCTCTCACCTCTTTTTTTATTATTATTATTTATTTTTAATTTTTTACAGAACCTTTCAATTATTTCATTTTTTTTTAAATTTTGATTGTAAGGGGTCTTTCTTTAATGCAACGCTGACTTGGGGTCTTCTCTCTCCAAAAGTAAGCAGAAAAGTCCCTCCAGTAAAATCATTCACAAATTTTCCATAGGGTCATTAGCTGATATTTTGGCCCATCTAAATCCATCGAACGGAACTGGTTCACCATATTTTGAATAGATGCATAATAATGAACGGACGGTTGAAGATTAATTTTTTTTAATCTATCTAGTTTTAAATGAATGGTGGATTTGAGATTTTTTTTATCCACAACTGAATTGCTAAACCGCAAGCACACCTAAGAGTTTGTAAAATTTTGTATTTTTAATTTGTTTAAATATTATGTTTGTGTTTTCAATTGAAAAAAAATTTAGATATTCTGCTTTGTTTCAATTTGAAAATCTTTTTATCAAATAATAACCGTTGATATTTGGTATTTTTGTGTAGAAAATAAAAGCCTTAATTTTGTCATTTAAAAAAAAAAACAAATTAAATAGTTTTTGAATAAAGAAAATAATGAACTAGTTTTGATAATGCATGATTTTCTTATATGTATTTATTATTAGTATTTGACAATTTACTTGATAATCTTTTGGTTATCTTGAGTTGAATTGTTATAAATAAAATAAAAAAATGTTGACAAGTTATTGTATTATTTTCAAAATTTATAAAAGTTTAAACCGCTAAACCGATTCTCATTTATCTGCTAATCCATCAATCCGCTTAATCCGCATCTGTCAATCCGACAGACATATGCGAATTGATTTTTTTCAATTCGTCAATCCAAACGATAGATGGCAGATTGAAAGTTTCCAGCCGCAACCGAACCGCGAGCATCCCTAATTTCCCACGTCTTCTCTCCTATTGCAACTACCCCTTTCTTTCCACATCTTTTCTCCCCTACAACTTTCCTTTTGGTTCACAACTTCCCTCCTCGTGAGATTGCCTCACTCAAAAAAGTTTCCTAACAAGGTTCTAATACTCTCTTTTGAGGTAGGAAATCAAAAGTTACTAATTTGTACAATCATCTCCAGTTAGATGACATGAACATAAATCCAAAATTTTAGGGACTAAATGGATTAAATTGATAGTTTAGAGATCAAATAATAAAAAATAAAAAAATGGTGATAGTTCAGAAGATAAAAAGTGAAATTCACCTAAAATGATTTGTTGATAATTTTTGGGTAACTGATTATCTTATTTTCAGTGACTTCTCTAGATTCTAGTAATGGTGGAAAGTATAGTAAGACGAGGAAGAAAGACAAGACAAAGAGAAAGGAGGGTAACATGAATGTATCAGTTTCTTCACAGAACATTCATAATGGGATTAGGCTGATTAGGAAAGATGCAGAATCAGTGATAGAAATTGGTAAGATGTTGGATTTGGATTTTAGTGATGGTAAATGGGAAGCTTTGGGTAGGATTGGTCAAACGTAGGAAAATGAGACGAGGTCATTTGAAAAGGGAGGGGCTGATGAGTAGTTCTGAGTGCACTATTGCACTAGGGGTGTTTGCCTATTTGTTTCAATGAAGTTATTTTCATGGAATGGGGAAACTAGAGACAAGGAGAGAAATTAGAAGGTTACTTGCAGCAAGGGAAGTTGATTTTGCATTATTACAGGAGACAAAATGCGCAGAGGATAATCAGAATTTAGTAAATTTGGTGTGTGGAGATGGAGTTTGTAAGGATTTTACTGCTCACAACTTGCCGATCAAAAAATAAAAATTATGTTCTGTTATGAGGATACCACATGGCTGTATGCCCAATCGATAGCATTTTGTGATTTTTCATATTATTATTATTATTATTATTATTTTTTGGACCATGCAAGTACATAGCCCCAGTGAATTTGCTTACATATTTGTTCCAATGAATTTCTATGCTGTGGAACACAGAAAAGCGGTTGCCAAGAAACTGGAAACAAACCAGCCATGGCCTCACATGCAATGCTAGTAAAACTCATCATGATAGTAGTAGTTCGGGTAATGATTTGTCATCAGCAGTTGCAGCACCACCAAAAATTGCAGATCTGAAAAATCTTGGCTGCACGGACCTTTGCGGAAATGTAAGCATCCCATACCCATTCGGCTTGAAAGAGAACTGTTATTTGGAGGAAGGTTTCCTCATTACTAGTAATCAGTCCAAGCCATATATTGGGAAGACCAATCTCATTATTTCAGATATATTCCTCGAGGAGGGTGAGTTACGAATCATGCAGTTAATATCTCATGATTGTTATGACCAGTTAGGTACACTATTACAAAGCAGCATCAAAACATCGCTCGAGCTGCCCATATTCACCATATCTAATACCAAAAACAAGTTCGCTGCTATTGCCTATTGGTTGTGACACAAGTGCAAGTATCCAAGTTTCTGGAGTAGCACACAATTATTTTATTTCAAGTGGGTGTGTGTCTGCATGTAGCACACGTGGCTACATTCCTGATGGAAAGTATTCGACTTTAATCCTTGTAGTTATGCTTTTGTTGTTGAAGACGATGCATTTAATTTTTCCAGAAGTTACCTCGGTAATTTCAGTGAAGAAAATATGCTTATGGGCCTTGATTGGACAATAAGGAGTAATATTTTTACGTGCGAAGAGGCTAAAAGAAATCAAACGTGTTATGCATGTGGACAAAATAGTGATTGTTATAAGCCAGACGATGGTCCTAGCACTAGTGGTTATATTTGCATGTGCTTGCCGGGTTACCAAGGAAACTCGTACCTCTTAGATGGTTGCCATGGTAATTAATAGGTTCATCATGTTTGGATTCATTTACTTTTGATTATATGCCATCTGAATATTTTTTAAAATATTTTTACTTCTTTTGTGATTTTCCATGTCATGGTATTGGTAGGCTCCATTATTTAATTTTTTTCATATATTATGCATTCTATATGTACACACAAAATTTATTACTATATGAATACATATAAGAGATGAAATAAAATAGTGAAATGCAGGTGACTAATATCATTAACCTATTACTTTTGGTGCTACCCTAATAGGAGCCACTTTTGATTGTTTTGCAAACATAAAATAGTGTGAATATCCAAATGTCAATATGTGTGAACATAAAAATAAATGTGTTAACACGCCAGGAAATTGTATTTGTTCTTGTCCCAAGGGATACCACGATGATGGCAGAATAGATGGAAATGATTGCACTGCTAATCAATTTCTGGTGATTCAGCTTGTGGTTGGTGTGTGTGTGTGTGTATATATATGTGTGTGTGTGTGTGTGAAATACTTGGATCATGTGTAGTGTGGCTTTGTTGTTCGAACTAATAATGTCATTGTCAATTGAAATCATAAATGCATAATGCATATTTTTTTAACATAGTAGCACCCCATACTTGCTTCCCCTATAGTCTTTGGGTGTTGTCTATTTGTTGTGTGCATGTTATTTCTTGTGTATGCGTTATTCATTTGAGTCAATACGTGATTCTACATTGGTTTATAAGTCAGTTCACTAAGTCAAAACTGAGATCATATAGAGAAAAAATTGAACACAACCGTGATACCAATGACATGGTATCACCATCCAATCAATGTCATGTTGTGTGATTAGTTTATGTGTTTCTAAAAAACAATTATTGAGATACTTCATAATATAGAAGGAGAATTTCATATATAAATGGCAAATGGGAAAAGTAATTATAAATTCATATAATGCAAGTGAAAATTGTATCTCCCACTGCTCCTCTCACCATCCCACTCCTAATCTCTCTCACCTTTGGCACCATACCTCCTCTCTTTAGTTTCTTCCTTCTTCTCGGAACTACTTTTCCTCCCTCTTCACCTCTCTCCCACCGCAACTCACCTACGTCCTTCGCAACTCTGACTGCTGCAAGCCCTCTCTCCCATGTCACCACCGCACCACCCATCTCCGATCGATGTAACTTTCTCATTCGGCTGATTCTAGACACACCATCCATCTCCGATCGCCATAAGGCCTTCATTCTCACTCTTGAAGTTAGATTTTGAAGAAGGTTAGTTTAGTTCTACTTTATCTCTCTCTTCCCTTTAATTTCAAAACCCTAACATCTCTACCAACAACCTCTCTCTTCGCCACTTATGGAATTTTCAGAATTTGAGTCCAAAAGGTTTTGAATCTTTTTCATGCACAAAATTTCAATTTTTGATTTGGATATATTATCAAAACTCTGTGTATGTGTTATACAATCTAAAAATTCCAAAAGTGAAATATAATTGTTCTTTTTTCAATAGTCAATTATATTAGAAAAATCATTTTGTTGTTATAATCACTACAAGAAAAAACACTTTTGGCGACAACTTATTTTTTTTGGTCACAAATAGTCCACTTTCGGCGATCAAAATTTAACTTTTGGCGACCACAATTTTTTGATCACGGAAAATCACCTTTTGGCGATAAAAAAAAAAGTTGGTAGCGAAAAGTATACCTATTGGCGACCAAAGGCTTTTTTGGTTGCGGAAGATCACCTTTTGGTGACCAAAAAAAAAAGTTGGTCACAGAAAGTATACCCTTTGGCGACCAAAAAAAAGAGTTGGTCGCGGAAAGTATACTATTGGTGACCAAAAGCTTTTTTGGTCGCGGAAGATTACCCTTTGGTGACCAAAAAAAAAAGTTGGTCGCGGAAAGTATACTATTGGCGACCAAAGGCTTTTTTGGTCGCAGAAGATCACCTTTTGGCGACCAAAAAAAAAAAGTTGGTCGCGGAAAGTATACTATTGGCGACCAAAGGCTTTTTTGGTCACGGAAGATTACCCTTTGGCGACCAATAAAAAAAGTTGGTCGCGGAAAGTTATGGCGGGATAAATTTTTTAAAAAAATGATACTACTGTAATTACATGTTATTTTTCTGTTTAGGCATGAAAAGTTTTATAAAATAATATATAACCCAATTTTTATGGGTTATATATATATTTTGCTAAATATGAACAAGAAGCATGGTATTGGCAGAGTGGATTGGGTGCATGGTGACTCCTTGGTCAGGAGTTCAAGTCCCAGGCAGTACAAATGATTTATTTTTTTAGGGTCGAGGCGCTGACTTTTGGCGACCAACTTATCTTTGGTCGCTAGAAGTTTACTTTTGGCTAATATGAATTGGACTTTCCGCGACAAAAAAAGTTGGTCGCGAATGGTCACTTTTAGCGACCAAAGGCTTTTTTGGTCGCAGAAAACTATCTGTGACGAGGCTTTAGCGACCAACTCGCGACCAACATATTTTGGTCATGAAAAGATTTTAGCAACCAAATATGGTACTTTTCGCGATCAAAATGTTGGTCACGGAAAGTGTTTTTTCTTGTAGTGAATGGAAGGTTTTACAAACAGTGTGTTTTCGGAGAGATGGCTGAGATTGGCAACAAAGCCCATGTGATCATTAATGAACCAAAGAGATAGTCGACGACAAATGGTGGCTTTGTTTTGGTTGTGGCAATAGCAGCACGTTCTAGAGATGGGTAGATTGGTAAAGAAACTACCTTTGGGTCTCTGTTTTTCAGAGTTGATTGAATTTGAACTTTTTTGGGGTCAATAATGCTTCTTTGTAGCTCTAATTATTGTTTGGTGGTTTGTTCTCTCCAGGATGAATTGTAGCACGTCATATGTGAGATTGGGGTGTAATGAGGTACTCATTGGTATAAGTTGGAGGGTTGAGTTTTGCTACACCATTGCATTTGAAATTGATATAAGTGATTCAAGTACACAACAATCATGACATAGCCCCCCTTTTTTTTTTTTTTGTTCTTTTTTTATTCAGAAATGGATGAAAGAAATGAGGCAAAAATGTGAAAACAGAGGCAAATGTAGAGTAAGGCATTACTGTGAAGAGCATTTGGAGAGGAATTTGAATGTGCTGCCCTTTTACTTACTAGAAGGAAGATGAGTAAATCTTTTTGCTAAATTAGTGTTAAGCATGAGATCTTTCAAATTATTTTGAGTACGAAAAATGGTTAAAATCTATCTCACTGAAATAGGTCAAATATATCTTGGGCAGCTCGGTTGCCATTGTTCACTCCGGCAGCTCAATTCACTCTGATCATCAAGTATCAAAAGGTTTCATCATTTTACCTCATTTAGATATTTTATTTAGGTATGTGTTTGGGTTTGTATTCAAGAAACTGATGGGTTTGGATTTGCGTATGTTTGTAAGATTCGTTTTTCTAAACCTTAAATTGAGATGTGTTTCTAAGATTTTTTTTGTTTGTGTTCTATATCTGTGATGCCTCGAAATAATAAGTACCTACCTTATGATATTCAATGGAAAAACAAAAATTTACACAATATTAACCTTTTGTTGATTCTTTTTTACCTTATAAAAAATGACATATGCTTGTATATATTCATAAATCCTAGATCCTGAATCTATAGTATATGACATGCAGTAATCACATGAAACAAAAGTAAGTACAAATAAGTTAATGTCTTAAGGGCTACATCTTTCCAAGTCGATACTGGGAACAACAAAATGAGTTAAACTCTATACATATAAAGCCTAAGGCTTGTACAACAAATATTTACACAAAAGAACAAAAAGAAGCTCTTGGCTCCGAGGTCCTCCCAAGCTACTTCTTTGGTAGAGGCATATCATCAGCACTTGAAAGTTGTCTTTCACATAGGATGAGCTAAAGCCCAGTAGTGATACTTAAACACAATGTGTAAAACTTAACAAAGTCATATGGTAAATGCATATGCATGCCATTACCAAAACATTTCACTCTTTTTCTAAACAATACAATGCCATATTTATATATCAACTCATAAAACAATGCATTTTTAAATCAGAAAACATAACAGTAGATACAAAACATTAGGAATCTCTAGGTACATGTCTGCCAGTGGGCTATATAAGCACTACCAAAGCCATTTTACCTGTACTAACTGGAAGGATCAGGACCTAATCGAGCGAGTTTCCGGACTTTCACCAAGGACACATAGGTCAACATAATAAAACTACAATCACACCCCCTAACCAGATTCACTATGGTATTCACCCATTTTTCTTAAAAATAATACATTTTCAACGTAAGGATCTGAAACAATATTCAATGCAAAATGTATGAATAAATGTTTTTCATTTAACCTATTCCTCAGTGACAATCAAAATCATCCTCTACCGATTACTCAAAACAGATATCTCTATACAAAAGCTAATTTTCCATCAACAATTATAATTTCATAATTTTCAAAATGGAAGTGATAATACATATTTAACTCCACTCTCATCATCAATAGATATATTCATTTTATCTTTTCGAAACTCAAGATCTTCTCCTTTCATTCATAGGTCAAAAACTAATGATTTCCAATAAAACATCTTTTTCTTTCAAAAACACATTTAAAGGAGAATTTTCCAATATTTCATCACAACTCAACAATATAATTATTCCCTTCTCAAGAACCCATTTGAAAACCACTCTTTTACATTTCAAAAACAAAACCCTAAATCAAACCCCCAACTCCCAAATCACAGTACTTTACAAGGAGCACATAACAAAGCTAAGAATCATACAAGGAGGTTGAAGAGTCCTACCTCAAGGGTAGAAGAAGAAGAAAGAAAAACCCAACTCTAGACGGAGTCCAAAATGGAAGTTTCACTGATTAAAACGTTGACATATACAAGCTCTATACTTTACTCCAAAGCACTAGGGCGGCGAGATCAACGGATTTGAGTGTATTTGAGGTGGTTAGACAAGAACTAGAGAGAGAGAGTGAAGAAATTAGGTTTGGGGGTGTTTTAGATAAAGAAAGAGATTAAAAAGTGACATAAAGTGACCTTTCTTGAATCTGATATACGCACATACTGCTCGAGCGACAAAAAATGGCTCGAGCGTACAGTGACCCCGTCTAGAGATTCAAACCTACAAGAGACCGCTCGAGCGAAGATCACTCTACTCCCAGTAGTTTTGTAGACCTGCAAAAATACTAGATGGAACCAAAGACCGCTTGAGCGAATCTGAAGAAAAACAAACATGAACTCCTTTGAAAAACGAACTCCCAACCTGTTCACAACACAACCGGCAACTCCAAACAACCAAACCCAAATAACAAGGTAAGGAGTATAGACAACGATAATGAGTATTGGATCCCGGATCCAAGAACTTGAAAAGGTCAGGTCTAACCCAAGCGTTATAATTTCTAACCTTAAATTGATTTGTGTTTCTGGGTTTTTCATATATATATATATATATATATTCTGGGTTTGTGTTCTGGTTTGTTTTGTTTTTGGGTTTGTGTTTCTAAGATTTTTATATGTAGCTTTCAACTAATCCTTCAGTTATTTTTCTTTGTTTGTATGACTTCAATTCCTAGTTTTCTCCTTGTGATATCACTATTTGTAGAGTTTTGTAAGTTGTTCATATCTCTTTATTGCCCTTCACATTATATCCATAAGTCAGTAGAGTTTTGTTAGTTTTATTTATAGATTTTTTTTTTCTTTTGTTGTTGAAATCTATATAAAATTAAGATTAATCTCCCTTTCAAATTCTACAAACCCTTCAAGCCCTTTAACTCCATCTGTGTTGGACACACCTGCCTTTTATTGTTATAGTTTTCTATATTTCTTTTATTTTTATTTTTTATTTTTGTTGTTATCTAGGGAATTAGTTTTAAGTATGAAAGATCTTTTCTCCTGAAATCAATGCACAATTTTTTGTTGAGTTGGAGTGTTGTAGAGAAATTATCAATTCATGTATGACTAATATTTTTATTGTTAATGCTTTGTATATGTCATGTGTGTGATAAGTTTATGTGTTTCTAAAAAACAATTATTGAGATACTTCATAATATATAAGGAGAATTTCATATATAAATGGCAAATGGGAAAAGTAATTATAAATTCATATAATGCAAGTGAAAATTGTATCTCTCACGTACACTAGGTACTATACCTACAAGTAAGAGCAGTAGTACCCGTGAGTAAGAGGCAAGAATACGGAATTTACAATGAAACTAAGATGCAGCCACCTTCACCAGGAATATATATAATAATAAAATATTTATATAATGAGGTAGGAGGTTGTTTGAATTTTGTCTAATGTGGCAAATTTGCCCTACGTGTCATTTGCTATCAATGGCTGAGAAATATGGTGGAAGATTCAATGATTCAGATTTGCTTCACCTAGACAAATTCCCGCCCATTGCTCCTTCTCTCACTAGCCCACTTCTATTCTCTCTCACCTTTGGCACGAGACCTCATCTCTTTAGTTTCTTCCTTCCTCTCAGATCTACTTTTCCTCCCTATTAACCTCTCTCCCACCGCAGCTCACCTACGTCCTTCCTGACTCCGACCTCTGCAAGCCACCTCTCCCATTTCACCACCACACCACCCATTCCCGATCGCCGTAATTTTCTCCTCCAGCTAATTCTAGGCACACCACCCATCTCCGATCGCCATAAGGGTTTCGTTCTCACTATTGAAGTAAGATTTTGAAGAAGGTTAGTTTAGTTCTACTTTATCTCTATCGATCTCTTCTCTTTAATTTCAAAACCTTAACATCTGTACCAACAACCTCCTCTCTTCTCCACTTTTGGAATTTTCAGAACTTGAGTTTAAAAGTTTTTGAATCTTTTTCATGTACAAGATTTCAATTTTTGATTTAGATATATTATCAAAACTCTGTATGTGTTATACAATCTAAAAATTCCAAAAGTGAAATATAATTGTTCTTCTTTTAGTAGTCAATTATATTATAACAATCATTTTGTTGTTATAATGAAGAGTTTTAAAAATAGTATGTTGTCGGAGAGATAGCTGACATCGGCGACAAATCCCATGAGATCATTGATGAACCAAAGGGGTAGTCAACGACAAACGGTGGCTTTTTTTGGGTGGCGGCAATAGCAGCACATAGTAGAGATGGGTAAATTGGTAAAGAAACTACCTTTGGATCTCTGTTTCAGAGTTGATTGAATTTGAACTTTTTTGGGGTCAATAATGCTTCTTTATAGCTCTAATTATTGTTTGGAGGTTTGTTCTCTCCAGGATGAATTGCGGCACATCATATGTGAGATTCGGGTGTAATAAGGTTCTCATTGGTATAAGTTGGAAGGTTGAGTTTTGCTAAACCATTGCATTTGAAATTGATATTCGTGATTCAACAATGATGGCATAGACTTTTTTTTTTCTTTTCTTTTTTTATTCAGAAATTGAAGAAAGAAAGGAGACAAAAGTGTGAAAACAGAGGCAAATGTAGAGTGAGGCATGACTGCGAAGAGCTTTCGGAGAGGAATTTGAATGTGCCGCCCTTTTTATTTATTAGAAAGAAGATAAGTAAATCTTTTTGGTAAATTAGTGTAAAGCATGAGATCTTTCAAATTATTTTGGGTACCAAAAATGGTTAATCTCTATCTCACTGAAATAGGTCAAATATATCTTGGGTAGTTCGGTTGCTGTAGACGTCCCCGAACGCCCCGGGAAGACAAGGTCCTGTCCCCCCCCCCGGTTCTGTTCATATTGGGGTCACTACAGTCCAGGACTCTCAAATTGTCACTGTTCTAAATCTGAACCAAAGAATCCAAATCTGGCAAATCATTTTGAGAAAACAAATTTTGAAAGAAGTGCCAAACATGGACTGCTTTGCCAGATATAGAGTCGCCACCTAAATGTTTTATTTTTGGGAAATTTAGGAAACCCTGACTCGTTGCCTAAGGCCACGTGTCCGTCATCACCAAAGTTGCCTCGGCTCGGGAACTTGGGTACGATTGGGGAAGGTCACTTCGTGAGCACCCCCGCTCGCCTGATCAAAGATCGGCCTCTACTAACCATGATATCTATTTTTGAATACATTATGCGTTCTTATTCCGGTTATTAGCCTAGATTTACTATGTGATGCGCACAGCATACAAGTATAGACTGGATCGTCTGAATTGGAACAAAACATTTCATGTTTATTTTTTTTGAAAATGGTTTGATGGTGCTACCCGTAGGTAGGCTAAGACGTGGATTTGCCACCCTCGGGTGGGCTTAGAAAACATGATTTTGCCACTATCTAGTGGGCTTTAAAACTCACAATTAATGAATTGTTCCAATCCAAATAATCCAACCTTCACCCACAGGCATTCAGGCAGTTATATCACGTAAGCAATTAGCCTCATGGTAAGCATGCTATCATGGCAGTCACTCACACGCATGCAAGGATGCTAACGCATAAAACTTACCGAGTACTCCAAGCCAAAACAGAAGCTAATTAGAAATTCATGCATGATTCTAATTATACAGAAATGCCTAATGCAACGCATGCAAAAATGCAACTATAGCAGGCTCGGCTATTCTAGACATGGCATATGAAATGCTACAGCTAACATGTATTCAACTTGGAATTTGAAAATACAATGCAGTTAGTATGATGTGCTGAGCCCGGTGCATGCAAAACAGATGAATGAATGCAAACATGCTATCATACTGTATGCTAATTGAAACATGCCCTAATCTAACCATCATAAGCAGGTTAATAAAAGGGAGAAAGACGTGGGGTTGGAAAACATACATCACACACACGCACACTTATTACAGTTGTGCCCTCGCGTAGAGGGTCCGAATAAATAATATACAATCCCAAATGAATAATTACAGTCCAAATATGTACAAAATCCTAATTAATTAACAAATCAAAATAGGAAAGCAATAAATTGGCATGCAAGCCAGGGATTGCCTCAAATCTGCTCCGGATGATGAATGATGCATGCTCGGGTTGCTTTGTGCGGAGAATCCTTCGCGATGCCCCAGTTTGCCTCTATTTACAATTGTTCTTGGAATGCGTGCCGAGCTCCGGAAGGCTGCCGATTTCTGATTTGCTGCAACAGAGAGCAACAGAGGGGCATGGCAAAGTATTTTCACATATGTATGCATGACTACTCTTCGGGGAGTGTAGTCCTCGATCCTCGTGCCACCAATCACGCATATCGATGCATGATGGCCGAGGGGTTAAATTGCACGACTCAATATGAAATGAATGCACATATAAACACAACAAGACCTAAACTCCATCATGGATAATCCGGAGTGTCGGTGACCGGGAATTGAGACACGGTCCGTCATTCGAAGTACGAAACGTCCCTCGTTTCCCGTGCTCAGGCTAACTCCTATCCCAAACACAATGCAATATGCATGACATACATGAATGCAACTAATATACAACCTAGCATGCATAATGGTATGAAATGGCATACACGATGCACGAGGTAACATGGCATACACAATGCGCTAACATACAACCTAGCATACACAATGCTATGAAATGAAATGGCATACACAATGCACAATGGACTTACACCAACATGAGTGAACCTCAGCCACACTCACATCAGTAGCCATGAGATGAAAATGAGACTCTCGAAGTAAGCGCACGCATGCACGCAAACTGAGGACTGAACCTAAGCATAACATGCAACTCTAACAAGGCATGGAATATGGTATGCAAACATGCAAATTTCAGCGCTGAAATATGCTAAAAAACAGCCCCGAAACATGGAAACATGGCACCCGATGCATGGAATGAACCCCGAAATTCGAAACTAGGCACATGGAATGACTTACAGCTATACAAAGCATGCATTTTTTGATCATGAATCATGAAGAAAGATGCAAGACAGTCCCAAAACATGCATATTTCCAGTTTATAATAAGTCCTAAAAGTAAACGCAAATAGGGCTAACCTATCATGCAAAAATGGCCATAAAAGAGAGATTAAACACAAAGGGACAGCAGCTGGCCCCAAATGTAAAAGAGCCCTTCAACAAAGTTTAAGAGGGGCTCAAAATAGGGCACTTTACAGTTTACATCAAGCCACAAAAATAATCACAAATAAGGCCAAACTATCATGCAAGAAAAGGCCTAAAAGAGGGGTAAAGAGACAAGTGGCAGCTTCTGTTCTCAAACAGAGGAGAGTCCTTCAACAATGTTGAAGAGGGGCTCAAAAAAAGATATTTTATAGTTTATGACCAAGTCCAAAACAACTCGAAAATAAGCCTAAAATACTATGCAAAAATTGGCCTAAAAGAGAGATAAAGAGGCAAGTGATAGTAGGAGATCTCAAACAGTAGGAGGTCCTTGATCAAACATGAAAAGGGGCTCAAATTATGACAATTTACAGTTTGGGTCAGAGCCCAAAAATGCTAGCAAGTATGGCTTAGATACAAAGCAAAATAAGGCACAAAAGAGGGAAAATGGGACTCACCCTTGTAGAGCAGCAACACAGCAACTTTTGGTTGAAGAAATGGTGCTCCTAACCTCTGGAAATAACCTCCAGGTTGCTGGAATGGAGTATGGAGGTGTGGTGCTATGAGGTGGTGTAGAAATGGTCCAAGAACAAAGGTATTTGATGGTTGAATGAGAGAGATCGAGGATGTATGTATGCAAGGCTCCCATTGGTTTTTGTCAACCCTTAGAAATGGTGGAGAGGTGCTGGTCTTATAGAGGGAGAGAGGCAAGGAAAAGGGAGGGAAAATGAATTCAAATTTCCCCCCAAAAGGGAAGACCTTCAGACAGTGGGTCAAATGTAGAATAGCTGGCACAGCTGGAACACACTCAGGAGGGCAAAAATGGCCGGCCAGCTCAAAAGGGCCAAAGTGGTCGGCCGGCTAGGCAGGGTGGCCGGCCGACCAGTTCAGGTGGCCGGCCGACCAGGTCAAAAGGGTCAAGGTGGCCGTCCACTCCCTAGGATGAAGCCCTGGAAGTTAGCTTTCAAATGCCACAAACCTTACATCAAAATTCCTCATGTGCAAAACGTTATGCCAGTTTTCGTGAAGCCGCGCAGATTCAGTCCAAATGGACTTCAACCAACCATATCTCCCCCACCCGAACTTGTCCTTAGGACATTCTTGAGTGAAAAATGAAGCCCCAGAAGTAAGATTTCCATTGGTAATAACCTCATATCTTAAATCCAAGTATGCAAAGAGTTATGCTCATTTCGGTGAAGCCGCGCAGTGTTTTCCTCCTTCCCGGATTCATGCTGAATCACTTTTGACCAAAAAAAAGCTGGTTTTTCAGAAAAATTGCTGGCCTCCCACTCTCCTACAACCTTTCTAACAACGAAAATAAGGTCTCCACCAAAAATGAACCCAAACCGATGCAAAACGAAGGTTCGGGGGCCAAAACACGCAGTCCGGGGGCCCGAAAACTGACTGTTAAGCACCGAAGGTGGCGTTTGACCACGAAGTTGGTCTCTCGGACCCTAGTGTCCCTCAAAAGGGAGAAAATAAGATATATGCCAAAAACCGGAGCAAACGGAGGTGGTTAAGCAGTCCCGAACCGAGGCACACAGCCGACGACTCCGAAAAACTGGAAACCGGGCTCCATACGGGAAAAATGGCCTACGACCGTGAAATGTAGCCTACGGCCACTGAGAGATGGTCTACGAGACCTCTCCCTCCCTTCGGGAAGAGAAAACAGAGAAAATAGAGCCTGGTTCGCAAACCGAGGCAAGGCACGAAAGAGTCCGGAAGTCCGATGGCATGGCTTGCAGCCGGGACTCTGAAACTTTTGAACGAGCGCAATATGCAATATCACCGAGCGCTCAATCAGTGACGTCTGAGTCTTAAGGTCGGTCAAAAATGGGGTGTCTACAGTTGCCCCTCTTTGACAGAACTCGGAAGTCATAAGTGACGGGAGTGAATGTCAAAGCCCAGAGACGACCCATTTTTGACAAGGCCGAAGACTTAGACAAACAGGCAAGACAAACAGAGATGTGCCCGCAGGCAGGGGAAAAATGTAACTGACAATGCAAGAAGCCGAAGGTACTTCATGATCATGCAAATGCAGTAAGCTATAATGAAGCACATATTCACAATAGATGCAACAATTTTAAGCAAGAATGCAAAGCAATAACCACATTTCATGCAGTTAAGAATACGGAGAATTATTCAATTCTCGCCACGTCTCACACGGAGAAAATACAATACCTGCGCGGTTCGTCTGGTTGCACCAGCTTCGAATGAACCGTACATGCAATATCGTGCCTCATGCTTCTGGGGATCTCTCGCTTCTTCTTGATTGAGCCACAGGTACTACTTTTCTCCCTGACTATGGTCGTAGCTTTCCCTATTCTCCAACAGGGTGACAGACTAGGTTGGTTCAGTATCCGGAATTGAGGCGCATACATATGCTATCTCAGTCTATGGGGCTGCCATATAGATTTCAAGCCGAGGATATACCCCTGGGTATTTAAACCAGACTTTAGTCTCGAAAATCCCGAACCTTTGCGTTCTAGGCAAGAGCCATTCGAACTCTAGTTTCCACCATCTTAGTTGATCTCCTAGGAACTCACTGCTAACACAGGCAGGTGGCTATACCAGACCACTGGAAGTCGTTCGGGCACGACAAACACCAAAGGAATTGCACCTTTAGAGGATTTAAGGTCTCCTAGACCAGCAAAGGTGCCCAAGATAATGCGATGAAATGCAAGTAAAATGCAAGTATGATGCGTAAAACAGCGCGAATGATGATGCAGGATTTAAAGTCTCCTTAGACCGGAGGATTTAAGGTCTCCTAGACCAGGTGAGTGTACAAGACAGTGCGAATAAATGCAAGTGCGATGCGCAAAACAGTGCGAGTGATGATGCAGGATTTAAGGTCTCCTTAGACCGGAGGATTTAAGGTCTCCTGGACCAGGTGAGTGCACAAGACAGTGCGAGCTAAAGGTGCACAAAACAGTGCGAGCAGAGTGAATGCGCAAAACAGTGCGATGCTAAAGGTGAGGTGCGCAAGATAGCGCGATAAAATGCATGCACAATGCAAGTAATGGTCACGGCGCAAGATAGCGCGATGCAATACACTAACAAGTGCAAGTGAGGTGCGCAAGATAGCGCGAATGATACAATGCACAAAATAGTGCGATACGCTAAACAGCGCGATTGATTTGAAATGCACAAGATAGTGCGATGTGATATGCAAAGCACAAAATAGCGCGATGAATGCAATGCACAAGACAGTGCGATGGAGGTGCGCAAAATAGCTCGAATGATAAACTGCACAAAACAGTGCGATTGTGGTGCGCAAAATAGCACGAGTGATAAACTGCACAGAACAGTGCGACGGAGGTGCGCAAAATAGCGCGAATGATAAACTGCACAAAATAGTGCAATTGAGGTGCGCAAAATAGCGCGAATGATTAGAAATGCACAAAACAGTGGGATACGCTAAACAGCGCGAGTGATTAGAAATGCACAAAACAGTGCGATACGCTAAACAGCGCGATACGCTAAACAGCGTGAGTGATTTGAAATGCACAAGATAGTGCGAGTGAGATACGACCACAAGATGCACAAGACAGTGCTAGTGAGATACAAAGTGTAAGTGCACAAGACAGTGCGAGCGAGATAAAATGCACAAGAAAGTGCGATAAAATGCATCTTCTATGCAAGTATGGGGGCATTTTCCATGCAAAAGATACGAGCATTTTCTATGTAAGTATGGAAGCACATTCTATGCAATATTTGAAAGCAAGCATATTCTATGCATGAAACAAGCAAAGCATATTCTATGCGGAATCGAAAGCAAGCATATTCTATGCATGAATCATAACGATGCGCGGCACGCATGCAACAACAGTGTATACGAAAGTTCACATTCTACGCAATAGAGGAGCATCAAACATGTACTCTGGTGCCTCTGATTTGCCTCTTAGAGGGCTTCGCAACTCACTCAGCTCAAAAAGGGCACACCATGTTCATATTGGCGAGAGATAACATCTGTATGTGAAACCCTCGGGTGCTGCTTGGACTGCCATTCTGACTTGAAACAGGCTTACACTTGGGGTCGAGATACACTCATACTCCAGAGAAACAGCGAGGCCTGAGATGGTGCACCTAGAATGCAGTCTCGGATTTTGCTAAAGTTGAAACATGCTAAGATGCTCCAAATTTTCCTTCTCTTCTTTTGCTTTGCAGTCCGGAACCTAAATAGCTTTAGGTAGGCCCTGGTTTTACTGTTTTGACATGACCTGGGTTGAACCCTGCGGTTTTATGAAAGAACGAATCTTGTTTTGCACAGATGTAGAGAACGGCACGGCACATCGGAGCGCAAAACGGTTTTATTTTGAAATTGATAAATGAGTTCTCGACCGGGTATTGAGCCTACGACTGAACACAGCGCACTACGACTCAACAACGGAAAACAAAAAAAGGAAAACAAATGTAAAATGACCTAAACACAACGAGACACGCTCGGAACGAATCAAAACAAGATTTGAGACAAACGAAACAAAAGACACGACATACAAACGTGCACAGGGTGCTGTTTCTCTGGGTATTGTTTCCCACCCTTTCTCATTTGTGATTCTCACATCACTCGGCCTTCAAGCTCGGTTTTTCTCACAAAACTCTTTTCTCACTTTTCTCTCATCGTACATCTCTCTATTCTTTATTCTCTCATTTTTATCCCTCCCAAGGGTGGTTGATGGATAAACAAAAAGTTGTGGGCTCTTGCCCCTAGCATTCCGCTAGATTCTTCTTTTTCGGCACGCGGCTAGTGATTTTCTCCCACAGAGGGGTTGTGCTACAACTGGGTGTGTAGCAAATCTGCAACTGACATCGGTTGACGATGCTCTGCTGGGGAGCTTGGACGTGATCAGATCTGTCTAGATGAGGGAGTGGAATATCTTGATCCATTTCAGTTCGTGCTTTGCACTTGGCTTGATACCTCGTTGCTCGGAGGGTGAGAGAGCTTTCAGCCCTTTTGCTGTTAACTTCAGTTGTGCCCTTTTCTGGCAGGTAGAGTGCCCTTCTTGGCAAGTATTGTGGCAATGGGGAAAAGACAGAACACCTGACTCAACTGTGCCCCTAGTTCATCATTTCGACCATTTTTTTGTTTTTGGCTTTCTACTAAGACAATTTTGACCAAAATGAGAGTTCGATTAACATGCTTGTTCAATTTTCTGATTTAAAATCATGCAAGTCAGGTTATGAGCACTGAAAATTTTCCTTTTTTGGGTCCAAGAAAAAGGTCCAGTTTTGGAAAAATGGAATAGTTTTCGAGAGAAACTCAGTCAACCTTAGTAAAAATTCTCAAAAACTATTTTTGCAAACGGCCACTGCTCAACGAGCACCGGAAACCGCGCTCTTTGAGATGCATAACTTCAGATCCGAAGGAAAATTGCCCTGTGCTTTGAAGAGAGCTTCCCTGGCACGGAAAGTTGCCCTTTGTTTTGACGGCACCGCAGCTATTGAATGGCAACGGAAAGTTGCCCCTTGTTTGGATAGCAAGGCGGACATTGTAGTCAGTCCTCAGAGTGACGAACAAGCAACCAAATTTTGCGAAAATTCAGAGAAAAGCAAAGATGATCAAAACGCATTACATGGACACAGTGTTTTACGGCTGGACTTCAGAAATGAAGTTGCCTATGTATCCCCAGAAGTATGGGAATCAAGTCTCACGTAGTTCGGGGTTAAGGTACAACTCGGGTATTTAACCTCTCCTTTTGCGCTCTAACTTTTTGCAGGGCCGCCCTTTTGTGGGTTTTCAACCTATGCGAGCTATGTTTTCTTCTTTTCAATTTTTGTGTTCCTTTTTCTTTTCTTTTCCATTTCTTTTTTGATTTTCTTTTTTTGTTCTTTCTTTGTATCTTTCTTTTTTGTTTCTTTTGTTTCTTTCTCTTTTTTGCTCTTTTTCTTCTTTTCTTGCTCTATACTTTTGCCTAGGCCATCTTCGGGTTTTCGGCCTCAGCGAGCCTCTCAAGGGTAAAGTATAGCTTTGTCCATGTCAAATGTTTTGAGATCCCGAAGTCATCTAAATCCAGAGAATGGCTGTTGTTTCGCATGACGATACAAAGAGTTCCATCCAATGGAAGGTGAATTTGCCTCAGTGTTATGGAAGAAATCGGTTTGTCCTTCAACAATGTCTCGTTCTTTTCCTCCCTTCTGGGGGTTTGCATTCTTTTCCGATCTTCATCTTGGAGCTCTTCGAGCACATTTGAAATTCTTGCCCGTAGTTCGAGGGGTGCTCCTGATCTATGCTTCGCAAAGGCTTCTTGGATACTGACTTTGTTTCGCTAATGTCACTGGCTGCTCTGGATCCGACCACACACGGCCTTATATTGTAGTTGACCTTTGAACTTTCTGAGTTCTGTCCAAGGTTTGAAAATGAGGAGTCGAGGAGTCTCGAGGCCTGAGAGCGATCCCAAGCTGCACAATCTCAAGAGGATTCCACAACAGGTCTTGATCGCAGGACCGCGTCAAAACATTTTTTTTTTTTGAAATCTTTTAAGAAGGCGACAAATCGCTCGCGCTGAAAATAGTGTGAAACCAGTCTGGATCAAGCCAGGGTCCTTCTCAGTACTCACGCTAACAAGCATGATTTCATTCATTAAGAGCTTAGCATGCCTCTCTTTCTCTCAAATGATCAAAGTTTTGCAAATCCCGAGGAATTCCTTCTTCTTCGTTTTCACCGCAGTGTTCAAAAAAAGGTTTTGAAAAACTTAGGTCAATGCAATGATTTTCAAAGCACAGAAAAGCAGGTGAAAAACACTGTCGTTTCATTCAGAACTTCTAGCACAACTGGCACAAGACAGAAGCGAACACAAGAATGTGAAAATCGCTGCTGTTCATTCAAATCTGTTGGCATTACTGGCTCCAAGACAGAAACAAACTCAAAAAAAAGCAAAAAGACAAACACAAAACAAAACAGTGATGCCCGAGGTAACACCCCCGGAATCACCTGACTCTAACAAAACAGGACTGACTCGGTACAACAAGACAGACCCAACTGACTCAGTAAGAAAAGACTGACTCTATACGACACAACAAGACTGACCCAATACCCAAGTCAGAAAGCACAAAAACTGGTATTTGCATATTGCTCAGAATAGTGCATGCCATTCCCACGTCTGGAGTTAATCGAGCACTGCCTGCAGGTGGTTCATCCCCCGATCACATAACATTATCCCCCCAAATTCACCGATCCAGTGCCGATAGACTTTGTTGAGCTCGGCGGGAGGATGGCCCCATTGTCAAATAGATCCTGTACTTCATGGCGAAGACGGAAGTAGTCGTTGGTAGTATGGCCAGTTTGTTGATGGTACGCGCAGTACTGGGTAGCATCATGTGTAGCCGGAAGAGGGTTCGGGAGAGGCCGAGGCTCAAGGGGTTTGAGATGGCCTTGTCCAATAAGGATTTGGAGAGCTTTGGACAAAGGCATATAGAGGGCATGGAAGACCCTCCGACCTCGGGGTTGGTACTTCAAGGCTTGTGGATTTTTACTGGGCGCACTAGCAAAGGGATTGGCAGGTGCTGGCCTGGTTTGCCGATCTCTTCCGAGTGAAGGATTAGAGATAACAGGATTGTCTCTGGTATGACAGCCCTTCTCCCGATGTTCCCTTTGATTCAGACTGCCCCCAACTTGAGTAGCGAAAGTGTCATCCACAGCTTTTGCAACAAATACGAAGACTTGCTCTTTGTTCAGTCCCTCGGCTTTCAAAGCCTTAATAGCGAACAGGAGATGTTCATGGGGATCCATGCCCGCCCCTACCTTGTTCTTTCCACTCACCTTCACTTTTCCAAGGGATTGGCCTTCCTCAAATATAGCCCGTCCCAAGATCGGGGAGCCTTTTGACATGAAGTTCCCGGTATGTGGTGTGGTCGATGATGGAGCCAATGTCCCGGAGGCCAGATCTGTCACGGTTTTTTGAAGATCTTTAATCATTCCCATCAACTCAGAAGTAGTGGGTTTACGGGTTTGAGATGGTTGAGGTTCAGGTGCACCCATCATGCATAAGTCCATGCTTTCTGGGATAAACACCTCAGGCTTGGGTAGATGGGCCGGGGTGATGTATATGCTGGGATCATAGGTGGATGGCAATATATGGATGAGATTGAGATAGGCAGGAGATGTTTGGTCATTGGGGTCTGAAGGTGGAGCTATCGTCTGATTGTCGATGAGATTTTGGATCTCATGACGAAGGCGGTAGCAACGGTCGGTGCCATGACCGCGCTGCTAATGGTACATACAGTACTTGGAGGGGTTATGTCTGGCTGGGAGTGGGTCAGGAAGAGTTTGAGGATCGAGGGGTTTGAGATGCCCTCTTTCCATCAAGGCTTTTAGTGCGCTAGTCAGGCTCATATAGAGGGGGGTGAAAGTTCTGCCCTGAGCTTGGGCTGGGCCAGCTGTTTGTAGGCTTGGTTTGGCAAAAGGGTCGGCTGTGGCGACTGTATTGATTTCGATGGGTTTGGAAATAGCACTACTACCAGCGTTGGTACTCCCTGAAACCATCCTCCTTGTCGGTTCACTTGTTCTGGGAATGATTCCACTGTTGAACGCATTCTCGATCTGGACCCCCAGTTCGTGCAAACTTTGAAAGTGGATAGCGGAGCGACTATCAACTTTTGCAACATATCATGCTCAAGGTTTCGCACCATCATCTGCACTTGATCCCTCTCAGAAGGGCGACGATCTGTCATCTGTGCTGCCTTTGCTCTCCACCTTGTAACAAATTGCACAAAAGGCTCTATTGGGTTCTGGCGGGTTGCTTCAAGTTCTTGGATGGTCACTTCAACTTGGGTATTGTAGGAATACTGATCGACAAAGGCCTCAGCCAATTCTTCCCAATTTTGCTTCACTTTGTCCTCCAACTTAGCGTACCAAGTGGCTGCTACACCCGACAGGGTTCTTCCATACAGAGAGAGTTTTTGTGGCTTAGTTAGACCCATCGGCTTTAGGACATCCAAGAAAAGTCGGATATGTACCATTGGATCCCCAGACCCGTCAAAACGGTCAATATATGGCATTTTGAATCTGTCTGGGAGCCGTACGGCAGACTCGGTGTACCTATCCTCAATGTCGGGAATGGAGTTAAGGCCCTGTGCCTTTTTGAACTGCTTCTCAAGGTTCGCAATTTTCACTGCGGTCAAATCGAGTTCATTAGCATCAAGGGGATAAAGTCTCTCATTAGGCTGCACCAGGGGTCTGAAAACTCGGGCTTGAGCTAACCCTTCTCGAGGATCTGGACCCTGCAAATCTTCAGCTGGCGGAAGTGGGTCAAAGTTCGGCTGGGGTCCCAAAGCTGGATGTGAAGCAGACGCCCCAGATGGGCGCTGCGTTGTAATACTGGTCTCAACCTGCATGGCAGTTCCCTGATTTAGCTCTGCTATCACGGCCACAAATTCTTCCGAACCCTGTGCTATCACGGTCTGCTAAGTCTAAACAAAGGTGATGTGCCTGACGACTGACGAATCAGATGAACCGGTGAGCCCTGACTGGCTTTTCTTTGCCTTGCCTCAGCGAAAGAACACTGGTTGCCCTTGAATTGAATTTCTGACCTAACAAAGTCTATCAGCACTAGTCCAATGTACCTGGGCGATATCGAAGCCTTCTGAAGCTATAGTTCCAGGACTATCTAGCAAAAGAGAAAACATGTAGCATCTCAGCCTGATTTCACCAAAACAGATATGAGCATAACAGGATGACTGTGCCCTCTACTGAATTTTGCCCCAAAATTCGGCCTGTAAACTGTTACCCTTTGGTAAACTGAATCCCAAAATACTGAATTGGTGCCCGCAGGCCTGATGACCATACTTGTAAATTGATACATGCATTCCTGTAGAGATGCGCTCTAAAAGCACATAACAGATAAGTGAGAGCCAAAACACCCCTATGTTGGGGTAGGGTTTCCCTGTCCTATTTTGTCAGGAGCTAGGGTTTCACTACGCACGCAGCGGCTTCAAACAACCTATCGAGTAAGCAACCTGTCCTAGTTTGGAATGGTCACTATGGATTCCGAATATGCACTAGATCGAATAGTCAAAAGGGTGCCCCGGTAAAACCGGGGTTTGTGTTCCTATACTGGTAGAGCCCATAACCGGTCAGCCTTATGGTCATGCCTTGACAAGACAAGCCTCCGGCAAACCGTTCAGGAATAGCAGATGGCAAACACAGTGTCCTAGGCGCACTAATGCACATGCAATGCAAAGAAACACACAAGTGTAGTCAAAACAAGATATCATGAGTTCGAGTCAAGTTCTCCAAATCCCTAGCGGAGTTGCCAGAAACTGTAGACGTCCCCGAACGCCCCGGGAGGATGAGTCTCGCTCTGTTCATTTGGGCTCACTACAGTTCGGACTCAAATAATTGTCATGGTTCCCTGGACATTTGGTGCCTCCTCGGGTGCTAGAACTCCTAGTGGGGGAGGGGTTTGGTGCGAAGCAGATGCTCCATTTTGCTGTTGCAGCCTGGTGATTAGCTCAGCCTGCTGGGCTCGTTTGCCTAAGGCCACGTGTCCGTCATCACCAAAGTTGCCTCGGCTCGGGAACTTGGGTACGATTGGGGAAGGTCACTTCGTGAGCACCCCCGCTCACCCGATCAAAGATCGGCCTCTACTAACCATGATATCTATTTTTGAAAACATTATGCGTTCTTATTCCGGTTATTAGCCTAGATTTACTATGTGATGCGCACATCATACAAGTATAGACTGGATCGTCTGAATTGGAACAAAACATTTCATGTTTATCTTTTTTGAAAATGGTTTGATGGTGCTACCCACAGGTAGGCTAAGACGTGGATTTTCCACCCTCGGGTGGGCTTAGAAAACATGATTTTGCCACTATCTAGTGGGCTTTAAAACTCACAATTAATGAATTGTTCCAATCCAAATAATCCAACCTTCACCCACAGGCATTCAGGCAGTTATATCACGTAAGCAATTAGCCTCATGGTAAGCATGCTATCATGGCAGTCACTCACACGCATGCAAGGATGCTAAAGCATAAAACTTACCGAGTACTCCAAGCCAAAATAGAAGCTAATTAGAAATCCATGCATGATCCTAATTATACAGAAATGCCTAATGCAATGCAGGCAAAAATGCAACTATAGCAGGCTCGGCTATTCTAGACATGGCATATGAAAGGCTACAGCTAACATGTATTCAACTTGGAATTTGAAAATACAATGCAGTTAGTATGATGTGCCGTGCCCGGTGCATGCAAAACAGATGAATGAATGCAAACATGCTATCATATAGTATGCTAATTGAAACATGCCCTAATCTAACCATCATAAGCGGGTAAATAAAAGGGAGAAAGACGTGCGGTTGGAAAACATACATCACACACACGCACACTTATTACAGTTGTGCCCTCGCGCAGAGGGTCCGAATAAATAATATACAGTCCCAAATGAATAATTACAGTCCAAATATGTACAAAACCCTAATTAATTAACAAATCAAAATAGGAAAGCAATAAATTGGCATGCAAGCCAGGGATTGCCTCAAATTTGCTCCGGATGATGAATGATGCATGCTCGGGTTGCTTTGTGTGGAGAATCCCTCGTGATGTCCCAGTTTGCCTCTATTTTCAATTGTTCTTGGAATGCGTGCCGAGCTCCGAAAGGCTGCCGATTTCTGATTTGCTGCAACAGAGAGCAACAAAGGGGCATGGCAAAGTATTTTCACATATGTATGCATGACTACTCTTCAGAGAGTGTAGTCCTCGATTCTCGTGCCACCAATCACGCATATCGATGCATGATGGCCGAGGAGTTGAATTGCATGACTCAATATGAAATGAATGCACATATAAACACAACAAGACCTAAACTCCATCATGGATAATCCGGAGTGTCGGTGACCGGGAATTGAGACATGTTCCGTCACTCGAAGTACGAAACGTCCCTCATTTTCCGTGCTCGGGCTAACTCCTATCCCAAACACAATGCAATTTGCATGACATGCATGAATGCAACTAATATACAACCTAGCATGCATAATGGTATGAAATGGCATACACGATGCACGAGGTAAAATGGCATACACAATGCGCTAACATACAACCTAGCATACACAATGCTAGGAAATGAAATGGCCTACAAATGCACAATGGACTTACACCAACATGAGTGAACCTCAGCCACACTCACATCAGTAGCCATGAGATGAAAATGAGACTCTCGAAGTAAGCGCACGCATGCACGCAAACTGAGGACCGAACCTAAGCATAACATGCAACTCTAACAAGGCATGTAATATGGTATGCAAACATGCGAATTTCAGCGCTGAAATATGCTACAAAACCGCCCCGAAATATGGAAACATGGCACCCGATGCATGGAATGAACCCCGAAATTCGAAACTAGGCACATGGAATGACTTACAGCTATACAAAGCATGCATTATTTGATCATGAATCATGAAGAAAGATGCAAGACAGGCCCAAAACATGTATATTTTCAGTTTATAACAAGTCCTAAAAATAAACGCAAATAGGGCTAACCTATCATGCAAAAATGGCCCTAAAAGAGAGATTAAACACAAAGGGACAGCAACTGGCCCCAATTGGCAAATATCCCTTCAACAAAGTTGAAGAGGGACTCAAAATAGGGCACTTTACAGTTTACATCAAGCCACAAAAATAATCACAAATAAGGACAAACTATCATGCAAGAAAAGGCCTAAAAGAGGGGTAAAGAGACAAGTGGCAGCTGCTTTTCTCAAACAGAGGAGAGCCCTTCAACAATGTTGAATAGGGGCTCAAAACAAGATATTTTACAGTTTATGACCAAGCCCAAAACAACTCGGAAATAAGCCTAAAATACTATGCAAAAATTGGCCTAAAAGAGAGATAAAGAGGCAAGTGATAGTAGGAGATCTCAAACAGTAGGAGGTCCTTGATCAAACATGAAAAGGGGCTCAAAATATGACTATTTACAGTTTGGGTCGGAGCCCAAAAATGCTAGCAAGTATGGCTTAGATACAAAGCAAAATAAGGCACAAAAGAGGGAAAATGGGACTCACCCTTGTAGAGCAGCAACACATCAGCTTTTGGTTGAAGAAATGGTGCTCCTAACCTCTGGAAATAACCTCCAAGTTGCTGGAATGGAGTATGGAATAGTGGGTCAAATGCAGAATAGCTGGCACAGCTGGAACACACTCAGGAGGGCAAAAATGGCCGGCCAGCTCAAAAGGGCCAAAGTGGTCGGCCGGCCAGGCAGGGTGGCCGTCCGACCAGGTGAAAAGGGTCAAGGTGTCCGGCCACCTTCTAGGGTGAAGCCCCGGAAGTTAGCTTTCCAATGCCGCAAACCTTGCATCAAAATTCCTCCTGTGCAAAAAGTTATGCCAGTTTTCGTGAAGCCGCGCAGATTCGGTCCAAATGGACTTCAACCAACCATATCTCCCCCACCTGAACTTTTCCGTAGGAGATTCTTGAGTGAAAAATGAAGCCGCAGAAGTAATCTTTCCAATGGTGGTAACCTCATATCTTAAATCCAAGTATGCAAAGAGTTATGCTCGTTTCGGTGAAGCCGCGCAGTGTTTTCCTCCTTCCCGAATTCATGCTGAATCAGTTTTGACCAAAAAAAAGATGATTTTTCAGAAAAATTGCTGGCCTCCCACTCTCCTACAACCTTTCTAACAACGAAAATAAGGTCTCCACTAAAAAAGAACCCAAACCGATGCAAAACGAAGGTTCGGGGGCCAAAACACGCGGTCCGGGGGCCCGAAAACTGACTGTTAAGCACAGAAGGTGGCGTTTGACTACGAAGTTGGTCTCTCGAACCCCACTGTCCCTCAAAAGGGAGGAAATAAGATGTATGCCAAAAACCGGAGCAAATGGAGGTGGTTAAGCGGTCCCGAACCGAGGCACACGGCCGACGACTCCGAAAAATTGGAAACCGAGCTCCAAACGGGAAAAATGGCCTACGACCGCGAAACGTAGCCTACGGCCACTGAGAGATGGTCTACGAGACCTCTCCATCCCTTCGGGAAGCGAAAACAGAGCCTGGTTCGCAAATCGAGGTAAGGCACGGAAGAGTCCGAATGTCGGAGGCAAGGCTTGCAGCCGGTACTCTGAAACTTCTGAACGAGCGCAATATGCAATATCACCGAGCGCTCAATCAGTGACGTCTGGGTCTTAAGGTCGGTAAAAAATGGGGTGTCTACAGTTGCCATTATTGTTCACTTCGGCAGCTCAGTTCACTCCGAACATCTAGTATCGAAAGGTTGCATCATTTTACCTCATTTTGATTTTTTTATTTAGGCGACTACGAGGCAAAGGATGCGCGGATGGCTAAGTACCAAGAGTTAGTAAGAAGGGAGATCATGAAATTCGAAGTGGTGCATATAGAACAGATCAGTCGAGAAGAAAATAGTAGAGCAGGCGAACTAGCAGGCTTTGCTTCGATAGCGAATACATTCATCCCACATCCGTTACTGATTGACTATCTACCAAGACCAAGCATTGAAGAACCCAAAGTAGCTGAGGTATGTTGCGCCGAATTAGGCCCTTCATGGCTAGATCCCATTATAATGTTCTTAAAAGACGGCATCTTACCTGAAGAAAAGAAAGAAGCCAACAAGATCAGAGCAAAGTCATAACGATTCTGGCTCTCCCCATCAATGGCCTTGTACAAGAAATCCTTCACATGACCTTACCTAAAATGTGTTCATCCTAGCAAGGTTGAAGCATTCTTGTTCGAGATACACGAAGGCGTGTACGGAAGCCACCAAGGGGGAAGATCTTTGGTCCAGAGTTAAATGGAGAAGCCATAGCCTTGGAACTCGACCTTGCGGAAGAAAGAAGAGAAAGAGCACTAGTTCACATCGCCTCGTACCAGTAAGAGTTATCCAGAAAATATAGTAAGACAGTACATCCGAGGCAATTCAAGATTGGAGATTGGGTGCTGCACAAAGTGATGGGAAACACCCTGGTACCCGGAGATGGCAAGTTAGGGCCTAATTGGAAAGGACATACAAAGTGGTTGGATTAGCAGGAAAATAGGCATACCACTTGGAAGATGGAGATAGTAAGGCCATTCCTAAGTCATGGAACACTGCCAATCTCAAACTATTTTGTTTTTAACTTTTCTTTTAAGTACTTGTAATTTTGCTTTTTTCAATAAAGCAAGTAGTTTCTTTTTCAATATAATTATTTTCTGCAGTAAAAGTTGTTTTAGTGAGCTAGGGGCATTGAAAGCAGAGTTGGCCGGAATAACCAACTTTGCGCTCTCTTCAGCCAAGATTAGGATCTAGGCTGAAGAAGTTGGCTGGAAAAATCAACACTTCTCCTAAGCCAAGATAAGGATCTAGGCTGCAGGACGTTTGGCATAAATAACCAAACACTTCGCTCTAAGTTGGCAAGAATAACCAACTTTGAGCTCTCTTCAGCCAAAATCAAGATCTAGGCTGAAGAGGTTGGCTGGAAAAACCAACACTTCTCCTAAGCCAAGATAAGGATCTAGGCTGCAGGACGTTTGGCAGGAATAACCAAACACTTCGCTCTAAGTTGGCAGGAATAACCAACTTTGAGCTCTCTTCAGCTAAGATCAGGATCTAGGCTAAAAAGGTTGGCTGGAAAAACTAACACTTACTGAGATAAGGATCTAGGCTACAGGAAGTTGGCAGGTATGACCAACACTTTCATCTCTTCAGCCAAGATAAGGATCTAGGCTGAAGAGTGGTTGGCTGGAATAACCAACTTTAAGTACTCTTCAGCCGAGATAAGGATCTAGGCTGAAGAGTGGTTGGCTGGAAAAACTAACTTTAAGTTCTCTTCGGCCGAGATAAGGATCTAGGCTGAAGAGTGGTTGGCTGGAAAAACCAACTTTACGTTCTCTTCAGCCGAGATAAGGATCTAGGCTGAAGAGTGGTTGGCTGGAAAAACCAACTTTACGTTCTCTTCAGCCGAGATAAGGATCTAGGTTGAAGAGTTGTTGGCTGGAATAACCAACTTAGTATTCTTCAGCCGAGATAAGGATCTAGGCTGAAGAGGTTGGCAGGTATGGCCAAGCAGATTACAAGGTTAAGACCGAGATACGTATCTCAGCCAGAAATGTCATACTTCATGCATTTATGGTAAGAAGACAGGCGGAAGCAGAGTAAACCGAACAAACAGTTGAGTTAAACAAAAGAAGATTTCATTGAAAGTGCAAATCAAAGGGTTACAAAGGAGTGGGACTTCAGCCCAGTTACACATTCTCTCAAAAAGTAAAAAGCAGAAAATACAGGATCAAGCGAAAAGGTCATCGAGATCCGCATCCAAATCAACTCGAACCCCAGTTTTAGCAGGTAGCTCGGTCACATCTTCAACTAAGTCTTCTACCGGTGGCTCCACCCGAGCTGACTGAACAGCAGGATCATTGGCGACGACCGGGGTATTGTTGGGCTCTGATGCCTCTTCTTCATCCTCAACTTGAAGAAATTTTTGTTGGATGGCGTTGGCATACTCCGTCATGTAGCTCGGTATGAAATGAGGAGGAGGGTTTAGGAAGACCTCGGTCTCTTGGCCATGATCGAGCTGCGCCACGGCTGCCTTCCACCCACATTTGAAGAAAATATCCTTAGCAGCTTCGCACTGTAGGATATATGTGGCTTTACCTTCTTTGTAACCATGGTCTTCCGCGTCCTCCACCTTCTTCTCCAGCTCGGTTATCTCGGCGTTCTTCTTTTCTTCAAGCTTGGCCAGCTCGCGCAGATATTTGTCTTTTAGCACGGTAGCAGCCTTTTGCTTATCTGCTTCAGCCGAGCTAACAAGATCGGTTAGGCGGGCCATCTCGGTTTGTAGCTCGGCCATTTTCCTCATGGACTCTTCTAGCTCAGCTGATTTAGCATTGGCCTCTGCCACGGCCTACCTCGTTGTCTTGCGCAGTTCCAACACACGCTTGTGAGCGATGTGGTTTTTCTGCTTGGCCTGCAAAAAGGCGGTAAGAGAGTTTCAGTAAAACCGAGCAAACAGATGTTCAAATTGGAAAGCAAAAAGAGAAGCACTCACCAACACCATTGATTTGGTGGCTGAGTGGATGGCTTTTAGCTCGGTAAGGTGGTTGTGATGTTCTATATCGACTGGCAGGCATACGCTCTTGGCAAGGTTAAAAGCCAGCGAATGATCTTTTTCTGTGACCACTGAGTCAGTGCTAGTGACAACTCGGTTCTTGAAGGTGACCTTTGGTACCCACTCAGAGGAGCTAGCTCGGTCTGAGCGCATAGGTTGTGGGCTTGGTGGTGTGGTTTAGGGAAGCACGGTTTCATTCTCGTCAACAAGGCGTGGCTTGGTTCAGGAAGTCCGAGCACGCTTGCTTGGCCGAGATGATGAAGGCTGAGCGGTTGGAAGGGCTACCACATCCTCTTGTGTTTGGCCAGCTTGTGGTACCTCGGCCTAATTTGTTTCGGTGATGAGGGCCCTTACTGCCCTCTTCTTGGCCATCTCATGTTTCGCTGTTAGTGGAATGAGGTTGATTTGTGGAAGGGAAGGATCAGGTTCTGGTGATGGCTCTAAAAGGAAGTCTGTCACCCTGGTCTTCCTGCTACTATATCGGTATGTCGGTTCAAAATTGAGTAGATTGGCCCAATTTCTATCACGATATCAAAGCACGGCATAGAGTGTGTCGAGGTTGGGATAACAGTACTGTGACTTCAGATGGTTCAAGTCTGCATAAAGGAAAAAGGCCAACGGTTAGCACGGCGCAAAAATTATCTCGGTCAAGAAAAGAAAGCACAAACTAAACCGAGGTATTCATACCGGCTACTCCTTTATTCCAGTTAATTCGGTCGCCCGGGATCTGGGCTTCCTGGTCTTTGAAGTTGCCCGAGACCCAGAAAAAGTCGTCATCATTCACGTCTTTGTCCGGTGTCTTCTTTATTATTTTCTCTTGGCGGCGTCTTATTCGTAAATAATATACCCAACCATCTTCGTTTTGGCCTAATGAATATTGGTGAAATAACTCTGCTAAACTGAGATTAAGGCCAAGCCGGCGATTTAGCTCGGTGATGCCATTTATTATTCGGTAAGAATTGGTGGAAAGCTGGGTAGGGCAAAGTCTTGTTTGCCTAAGGAATTCACAGAGGAGTGGTTAGACGGGGAATCGAAGTTCGGCTTCTACAATGGATATGACGTTGAAAGGGACAAAACCCTGTTTTCCCCAGGGAATGGTGTCTAGTTCGGCTAAACTAAGGTGGGCATCATCGGGGATGTTGTAGTCCTTGCGAAATTCGGTGATAGCCCTTGGAGAGTTTACTAAAAATCTATACTTCCCCATGTGGACTTAAATTATGAATAATTTAGCTCGGCGTTGAGATGACCTTCAGTATCTCGGTTGAGCGTGCAAAGGTGTGCCTGGCCAACCTAAGTCAGTCTGCAAAGTGAAAAGGAGAAGTGTTAAGCACAGATCGACGGGCTGTGCTAAAAGTAACAAAGGCAAAATAAATCGAGTCCTAGCTCGGCTACGTGGGATACTATCCGTCCTTAGCTCGGTTGAAGAAAAGGACTTTAGCCCGGTTAAGTAAATGAGGGCTTCATATCCCGGTTGAAGCTTAGGGTGCAGTATTCTTAGTTCGGTTTTGACTAAGTCAGAGAGCTGGTTTGGCCGCCTTATACCTTGGTCGTTGGTAAAGGCTTCCTAGTGCGGTAGTGCGCAAACCTAAAACAGTTCGCTAGCTCGGCTAAAATGATATAGAAGGTTCTTAAACTGATTGCAACTACAGGTATGGCATGGAGTTTTAATCCGGTTGATTAGAAAAGTTGTCCAGTTTGGCTAAGCTTGCACCTACTTTAAACAAGATCCTAGTTCGGTTGGAATATTATTTTGGATCAAAAGTATTGTTTCACAATTTTTTTCGTGAATCTAGTGGCTCTATTACATGGTTTTTAGGGGTTATTTCTCAGAAAACTGGAAACCAAAACAGTGTGTTTTGAGAAACATGCGAATAATATGCTACATACTACAAAAAATAAAGCAAAGGGCAGAGATTCAGTTACTTACCACTACGAAATGGAAGATTAGAGAATGGAGCAGCAAGGGTGTTGGCCAAAAATGCAAAGCTTCGCAGATGCAGTGAACAAGAGAGAAGAAACTCAGAAGGTGGGAGAGAAGATGAATAGTAGAAGTGGTGGGTTCAAAACCTAGGGTTTTTGTGTAAAGACAGTGAAAAAGGCGAGACTGTTCAAAATTTGTGAGGTACGAAGTCGGTGGTGATAGCTACGCTAGGCCAATGAGAGCTAGCCACGTGTCCATGGAATAGAAAGCGATTTAGTTACAGTGACTGAAAAGACGTTTTGACTGGACTGACTAGTAGCCCGGTGTAAATTTAGCTCGGATGAAGGCCACTTCTTAGCTCGGTTGGAAGGCCAAATTTTTTAGCTCGGCTGGTAACAGCTAATCCCAATCATGCTGCACAGATGGAATTAAGGGGAAATTGAGAAGGTAATTTATAAGTAAATTGGGCCGAGCTAAGGAATTGCCTTCTTTGTAAGTTGGGCCACACATTGGGCCGGGGTAAAAGATATAGCTCGGTCCCAGCGCTAACTAGTGGGGCTTAGTTGAGGATCAGACCGAGCTAAGCATCACACATAGTTGCGCCGAGATAACGACGCCATTTTTGCATAGTTAGCTTGGTCTTCCGTTTTTAGCCTAGTTGTAGTATGTCAAACCGGGGTACAAGCAATGAAGGGAAGAACCGAGCTAGTTGGAGCTCGGTCAGATCTGCTGCTTTAGCATGACCATGTTAGCTCGGTCATATTGTCATTTCACCAAGGTAAAACTATCTCACTTGGTTTAAGCAGTGAGGGGGGTGTTGAAGGATAAACATTATCTTTCAAGAGTGTGATTCCTAGGAGGACTCTACATGGAGGAATAAGAGTCCTACTAGGATTGTGCCACGTGGAACCTATAAAAGCTCACAACATAACCTATGTAGAGGTAACACAACTTTGAGTCTCGAATACACAGAGCTTTTGTCTATTTGTCTATTTTGCTGACTTAGGCATCAGAGAGGTATCCGGCACACACCTGCCGGCTAGCTCACGTTTGTGTTTTCAGGGAGTAAAGTGACGACGTTTGGAGGAGTGCAAACTTGATCAATAGGATTATACGAGAAGATTATTTCGTGCTCGTACAGTATGTGTTTGTGTTTGTGTTCAGGAAATTGATGGGTTTGGATTTGGGTTTGGGTTTGGGTTCGGATTTGTGTTTCTAAGATTTGTTTTTCTAAACCTTAAATTGATGTGTTTCTAAGATTTTTGGTTTGTGTTTTGTTTCTAACCTTATATTGATTTGTGTTTCTGGGTTTTTGTCATTTATTATTTATTTTATTTTATTTTATATGTTTTTGGGTTTTTCATTTTTTTTTTGTGGTTTTGAGTTTTTTCATTTTTTTTTTGTGTTTTTGGCTTGTGTTCTATTTTGTTTTGTTTCCGGGTTTGTGTTTCTAAGATTTTTATATGTAGCTTTCAACTAATCCTTCTATTATTTTTCTTTGTTTGTATGACTTCAATTCTTGGTTTTCTCCTTGTGATATCATTGTTTTCTCCTTGTGATATCTTTGTATTGCCCTTAACATTATATCCATAAGCCAGTAGAGTTTCATTAGTTTTATTTAAAGATTTATTTACTTATTTATTTATTTTTTTTGTTGAAATCTATATAAAATTAAGATTAATCTTCCTTTCGAATTCTACAGACCCTTCAAACCCTTCACCTCCTTCATCTGTGTTGGATACACCCGCCTTTTATTGTTATAGTTTTCTTCTCTTTTTTTTTTCTTTTTCTTTTCTTTCTCTTTTTTTTTTCCTTTTTTTTGTATGGCTATTATCTAGTGAATTAGTTTGAAGTATGAAAGATCTTTTCTCCTAAAATCAATGCACAATTTTCTGTTGAGTTGTAGTGTTCTAGAGAAATTATCAATTCATGTATGGCTGATGTTTTTATTGTTAATGCTTTGTGCATGTGACGGAGGCATCGGAATTTGGTGAGGAGAATAGTTCTAAAGGCTCCATCAATAATGGTAATCAAGATTCCATCCCTTTTTTTTTTCCTTCTATTTTTTTTTTTTGTACATTCATGTTGTAAGTTGATGAATTAATCTTTTACTCGATTTCCATAGTTCAAAGATCAACTTCTTCATGTCACTTCGAATAAATTACAACCTATTTCCTATTATTTTAATTAAATTTATTGTTATTCATTTCATTCTAAGGATTTGTGTATAATTTTGCAATAATTGAAGTTCAAAATAAATGGTTTTACCACTACAAAATTTCTGCTACTACAATGTTCACCAAATGCTTGATAAATTGTATGATCGAAAAACCATTTTCATATGTTCGCCAAATGCTTAATAAATTGTTCCTCTATTTGATTTGTTTGATGTGTTTATTAATTCATAGGGAATGGAAGTGAAGGGAGATTAATCGAATGATCAAACTTTTGGTTGAGGAAAAAGTTTCCCTTTGCCAAACTTTTGACTGGGGTGAGGAAAAAGTTCCCCTTTGCTTGACTGGGTTGAGTTTATGAATTTATCTATTTTTTGACGATGTTCTCTTTGCTAATTATTTTTATTATCTTTATTGTTTTTGGGAAAGACTAAAAAAATTAGCAATTTATTGTTTTTTGCTTTTTGTTTGCATTACTTCTGAATAGTTTGAATGCTCTCAATTGGATCTTAGTTGTGAGTTAATTAAATCTTTCTTTTGAGATTGTCGTTTGAAGATTTTCGAAATAGACGCTTCTTGCATTTGCATTGTGGTGCCAAAGATATCCATGAAGGTTATCAAAGAAGAGCCTTTCTCTTGGTCAGTAAATCTCTCTTTTTCCCCCTATATGGATGTGTCGCTGTTAAACATTTTTTTTCATATATAGTAGTCTCCCAAGTGAAGGCCACATGTGTCTGGGTGCATAAAATATTTGCTACGTAGATTAAAAAACAAAAAGTGTGTGTAGGTGTGGGATGAGGGGAGTAGAGATATAGTGAATTTGCTACATAGATTAAATAACAGAGAGCGTGTGCGGGTGTGGGTGTGGGTGTGGGATGAAGGGGGGGCGGGTAGAGATCGAGGGGGGCAAAAAGTGCAAATAAATGAATGAAATGGAGTGAGACAAATTGCTTCTTGAAAAGTTATCTACCTAAGTGCTGAATTCTATGTCTCTAAAAGACTGACATGCTCAATGTTAGAAATTAAATATATTTGCTGAATCTTTAGTGCTTGATGATGGAGGGAGGCATTTATAAACATTAGTGCATGATGATGTGTTTAAGAGCTAAAATCTAATAATGTGTTTAGAACTTTCAATTAGTGCTTGATGATTTTTACAATTATTATAAATAGTGCTTGATGTTTTGAGATCAGTATAATCCATAGACATGTATGCTTGATTGGAGGGTTAGTTGATTGCCCAAAGAGAAGTGGTTTTGTTGATTAAGGTTTAGTTTCTATTTCTTTTACTTTCTATTTTTCTCTTTATCTGTAATTGGTTTATTAACTAAGCTTTGGCAAGAGAGAAGTGTAATATGAAGAGTCTGTGACTTATGCTCCGGAAAGTGAAATAAGTGTTATAACTAACTAGTAGTGCAATCACTAAGACTTAAGAGTAATATGTTCATGAGTTTACTAATCATACAATTTGTTTAACTAATTGATACATTTTTCTTGCTAGACTTTGGGCTTTGATACACTTTTTAATTTTGCACAATGGGAGTGAGTGGCAGTGCACAATTTTTCTTTCCATGCCTTTTCTTTTTAAACATTACCTATCAATAGTTGTTGTGGGGATGTATTTTCTGAATACCAACACGTGGCAAGGTGACGCCGACGTGTCAGCCGAGGTGCCACGTGTCCAGGTTGTGACGCCGAGGTTATCTCGACAAGGCCGAGATTGTCTCCGAAGATATCAGAATCCGAGATAAATGGATAAAAGATAAGGGACGAGAGTCCTAGAGTAAAGAGAAGATTTAGCCAAGATAAGGATAAAATTCTTAGGGAGTTTATCTTTATCTCTTGAAGAGTCCAAAATAAGTACTGAACAGGAGTCCATAGAAGTTAGGCTTCTAGTGGGACTAGGTTTATGTTGGCTATAAAAAAGAGGCACCCCTGTGGGTCTAAGGTACACAGTTTTATGCTTTGAATAGTGAGTTTAACACTTGATTATCTTTGAGAGATATACTGACTTGTTCGTCGGAGTGCCCCCGGGTGGAAGAGCCACCGCCGGAGCCCTTTCTTTCTGTTGCAGGTTAGCTGAAACCATCTATTCTGCCGGTGCTCTCCAGCTGATTACTAGGCGGGCAGTGTGGTCAGAAAATCACTCACACAATTTGGCGCCGTCTGTGGAAATCTTAGAAGAATAGATGGCCAGTAACGGACAGAAGGAAAACATTGGGGACGACACTTCTGCTGGGAGTGGCAGACCAATTGACCTTGACGTTGAAGGAGACAACCACAATGCAGAAACTCATGACCAAGGCCACGGTGAAAAAGACGTCGGCTAGGAGGGCGATACTTCGAAGAGGGTAGACCAAGGCAATTACTATCACGAAGATAACCTTCACGTATGGAAGGATAGGTGCCTACGGAGGGATGTGGAAGTAAAAGAATTGGCGAACAAGTTGGCAGACCTATAGTCGGTCGTCAACTTTATGATGCAAAACAATATCATGCAGCCACCATACCCGCTGCAGGATACGCCGATGCCAGCAACTAATACCCAGAAGGGGGGAGGAAGAACAATTCCCGAACTCCCTCAACACGCCAGGAGCGGAAGACACTCTCACCGACCTTCCAGGGAAGTCGGATGAGAGGAGCCGAGACGAGAGGAGTCCCGAAGAACGTATCACACGAAGGACCCAGAGCCCAAAGAACATCGGCATGTTCAAGGGCAGGCGCTCTGCTTCGACACAACACATGGAGAGAGATCAAAACGAACCCACCACGAGGCTGAGAGTAGTGTGCCGAAAAGATTGAAGTCGAAAGATAGCCAAGCTCCAGGGAGGAGTAAAGAAGACTTAAGAGATTACCTCAAGAGGAAACAACAGAATGCTGAAGCCGAGGTAACATCCCCGGTTAAGCCGATGACACCATTCTCGGTGGAACTGGACAAATTTGAAGCACCAAAAAGATTCAGTATGCCAAGGTTCCAAATATATGATGGTAAGTCAGATCCCAACTTTTACGTTAGACTATACCTGAATTCAATGGCATTATATAGTGGGAATGAGCCGTTGCTCTGCAAAGTATTCCCCTCATCCTTCGGGAAAATTGCATCAGATTGGTTTCATAAACTACCGAAGGGAAGTGTAAAGACTTGGGAAGGCCTGGCCGAGATGTTTGTGGCTAGGTTTGTGACAAATAAACTTTAACCCTTGAGGGTTGACGCACTGATGGCTTTAAAGATCACCAAGGATGAAGGCCTTAGGGCCTACGCAAAAAGGTACTTCGAGGTGCTCAATTGAATACCTAATTGCAACCAAGAGGTGACGGTCGTGTCCTTTAAGAACGGCCTGAAAGATGACTGCCCACTACAGAAATCTTTGGCAAAGACATTGCCAAAAAGCATGGAAGAACTCATGGCAAGAATCAAGAAGTACACCAGAGCCGAGGAGGATACGCCAGGAAATAAAGAAGTAAAGCAGGAGAAAGGAAACGGCTTGCCGAAGCGAAGCCGAGGTAACAACGGACCGACCAAGCAAGAACCGGACTTGAAAGAAAAATAGGCAGTAACAACTATATTCCGAGTCCCAATCCACAAAGTCTTGGATCAAATACGAAACCAACCATATTTTAGAGGACCGGCAAGAACACCAGGGGAATTCATGGGAAGAAACGTCGGTAGGCATTGTGCTTACCACAATGAAGAAGGGCACCCAACTCAGGGCTGCAGAGCCCTAAAAGCACACTTAGAAGACTTGGTAAGGCAAGGACATCTAAGGGACCTTGTTGATGAGGCCAGGACTAGAGAAGAACAGGCAAGATTGCCTCAAGCACCAGCAGCTCCGCCTCCCCCAGCACAGCAACCACCCGCAGGAGGACCACGGGTGGTTAACGTAATTCACTCAAAGGTGAATGAAAACGACATACGAGGGGAGACCCAGAAGGTAAAACACCTGTAGCACGTGAACTAGGTTGGACATAAACGACCTCGGCCTGAAGAGTGCCAGAGACCAACGATACATTTACTGAAGCCAACCTAGAGATGGTCCAGCATCCCCATAATGATGCCTTGGTAGTATCCCTCCAGGTTGGGGAGTGCCAAGTGAAACGCATCCTGATTGATCAAGGCAGCTCTTGCGACATCATGTACGTTAGATGTTACAAAGAGCTGGGCCATCATCCCGATGACTTGGAACAATCAAATGGCCCGATGGTCGGCTTCAATGGAACGCCGACGTGGCCACTGGGCGCAACAAGCTTGGAAGTACAAGCTGGCACTAAGAGGATCAGGACAGAATTCATGGTGATTGACACACCTTCGCCATATAATATCATCTTGGGAAGACCATGGTTGCATGCAATGGGGGCAGTTCCCTCAACATTGCATCAACTACTGCGGTTCCCAACAGAGCATGGGATTGAAGAAGTCAAAGGAGATCAACTGCAAGCAAAGAATTGCTCCATGGCAGCAATGAAATCCACCTGCAACATTCGAGAACCAGAAAAGGTAGAAATTGAAGATGAGGAAGCGGAAGTCCTTGAAGACGTCGGCAAAGAACTAGTCGAGAAGAGCGAAGAGGCGCTGAAGAAAATCCTCGTTCAGGATGGGGATGAAGAACGCTTCTTTCTTCTTGGCTCAGGCTTAGCCGAAGAGGAAGAAAAAGAGTTGGAGACTTTTTTAAGAGCCAACATTGAGGTGTTCGCCTGGACACCTTACGAAATGCCTGGCATTGACCCCGAGGTCACTTGCCACAGACTGAATGTCGACAGGTCGGCAAAACCTGTGATTCAACGAGCCAGAAGACTGATGTTGATGCACGTCGAAGCAGTAGAAGAAGAAGTGGACAGACTTCTAGAGGCCAGGGCCATCCGAGAAGTTCATTAACCGACATGGCTATCCAACACAGTAGTCGTAAAGAAGAAAAATGGTAAATGGCGGGTCTGCGTAGATTTTACAAGCCTGAACAAAGCCTGTCCCAAAGACTGCTTTCCTCTACCCAAGATTGACCAGTTGGTAGACGCCATATCTGGACATGGAAGGATGAGCTTCCTGGACGCTTACAGAGGATACCACCAGATAGCCATGTACCCCCCAGACGAAGAGAAGACAACGTTTATCACCCCAAAAGGGTTGTATTGTTACAAGGTAATGCCTTTTGGGTTGAAAAACGCAGGAGCGACTTACCAAAGGTTGGTAACCAAGATGTTCAAACACCTGATTGGCCAAACAGTAGAAGTCTACATTGACAACATCGTCGTGAAGACTAAGGAACCAAGGGGCCATCTTGCCGACCAAAAAGAGGTCTTTGAGATACTCAAAACATACCGGCTCCGACTCAATGCATCGAAGTGCGCGTTTAGAGTTGGATCTGGTAACAAGAAAGGGCATTGAGGCCAGCCCAGATCAAATCAAGGCCATCCTAGAGTTAAAAAGCCCGACGTCGACAAAACAGGTTCAGATGCTTACTGGAAAGGCCGCAGCCCTAAACAGGTTCATAAGCCGAAGCTCAGACAAATGTAAACCTTTCTTCAACCTGGTAAAGAAGGCCACAGCATTCCTATGGACTGAGGAATGTGAGGCCGCCTTAGCCGACCTAAAGAAGTATCTGACCACGGCTCCAGTCCTCTCAACACCTGAACTTGGAGAAAAGCTGTTTTTGTACTTAGCCGTTTCAGAACATGCAATAAGTGCGGTATTAATTCGTGAAGAAAAAGGGAGAGCAAAGGGCTGTTTACTATGTAAGCAAAACCTTAGCCGATGCAGAAACAAGGTATCTATGCTTGGAAAAATTGGCGCTAGCTTTGGTAATGGCTTCAAAGAAGCTGAGCCATTACTTTCAAGCGCACAAGATTATAGTGCTGACAGAACACCCACTGAAGTCCTTATTACAACAAGGAGACTTAACTGGAAGAATAGCAAGATGGGCAGTGGCCTTAGGCCAATATGACCTGGAGTTCAGGCCCAGAACAGCAATTAAGGGCCAAGTTTTGGCCGACTTCGAGGCCGAATTCACGCCGGAATCCATCGAACATCAAGCTCCGTTGAGTCGAGATGAACGATGTCCAAGCAAACAAGGAGAAGCCCAGCCAAAGATAAAAGAACAAGGAAAAGAAAAACCAAGACCCTGCAGCATTTACATCGGCGACTCCTTTCGCCTGTTTGTCGATGGGAGTTCAAACCGGCAAGGAGCGGGGGCAGGAGTAGTGTTAATATCTCCTGATGGGGAGACATTGGAACAGTCTATTCGATTGGGGTTCAAGACCTCAAACAATGAGGCAGAATACGATGCACTGATTACAGGACTGAAGCTAGCAGTAGCAGCAGAGGTAGATGAGGTAATAATTTTTTGTGATTCACAACTTATAGTAAATCAAACAACAGGAGAGTTTGCAACCCGAGATGAGAGGATGTCGGCATACGCAAAGAAGGTCATCAGACTGGCAAGCTTGTTTTGCAATTGTCGACTTCTTCAAGTCAGCCGAGATGATAACAACCACGCCGATGCGTTGGCCAACTTGGCAAGCTCAATGCAAACTGGAAAAACAAGAACAATAATGATTGACTATCTGTCAAGCCCGAGCATAGAACAGCCGATCACGAAGCAAGAAGCAATATGTGTGGACTTGGGTCCAAGCTGGATGGATGCAATTGTTGCATTCCTAAAAGAGGGAAAGCTACCAGAAGACCATAAGGAGGCACACAAGATCAGATTCAAATCGGCAAGATTCAGCCTGACAGCAGATGGACATCTCTACAGAAGGTCCTTCACAGGACCCCTTTTAAGGTGCGTACACCCTTTGCAGGTTGAAGATTTTCTGTACGAGATTCGTGAAGGGATTTGTGGAAGCCACGCTCGGGGGCAGACGACTAGCTCACAGGGCCATTACCCAGGGGTATTGGTGGCCCTACATGCAAAAAGATGCAGAAGCCTACGTAAAGAAGTGTGAACAATGCCAAAAGTTTGCACCTTTAATACACTAGTCAGCTGCTGACCTGAACCCTGTATCCAGTCCATGGCCATTTGCCCAATGGGGCATGGATCTCATTGGACAATTGCCCCAAGCAACTGGGCAAAGGAAGTACTTGCTGGTAGCAACAGATTACTTCACAAAGTGGATAGAAGCAGAACCTCTTGCCAAAATCCGAGATGTAGACATCAAGAATTTTGTATAGAGAAACATCATCACCATATTTGACATTCTAAGAGCAATAGTTGCCGACAACGGAATGCAGTTTGACAGCAAACTCATCAAGAACTTCTGTGCGAAATTCAAGATAAAGAATTACTTTTCAACACCAAGTTTTTCCCAAAGCAATGGACAAGTAGAAGCATCCAACAAAGTAATTTTGGATGGGATAAAAAAGAGGCTGCAGGCAGCAAAAGGAAAGTGGGTAGACGAGTTGCCCAATGTACTCTGGGCATACCGGACTACGCCGAGAAGATCAACAGGGGAAACCCCCTTTGCCATGGCTTATGGCACAGAAGCAGTCATCCCACTGGAGATCGGCATCCCAGGGATCAGAACCGAAGGAGTAGAGAATGGCACAAATGATATATTTCTAGCCCGAGATCTGGATCTCTTAGAAGAAAGAAGGGAGAAAGCTGCAATTCAGCTCGCAGCATACCAGCAGCAACTCGCTAGAGCTTACAATAAAAAGGTTAATCCAAGGGATTTTTAGGTCGGCGGCCTAGTCCTGAGAAAAGTTGTTGGCAACAAGAAGGACCCCAGAGAAGGCAAGCTTGGACCAAACTGGGAAGGACCCTACAGAATCACTTCGGTATTAGGCAATGGAGCATACCGACTTGAAGACAATGAGGGCAAAGCATTGCCAAGACCTTGGAACACTTGTAATTTAAAATTTTTCTATCATCAGATGTTCCTTGTTATTATTCATCAATAAAATTTTAGCAGAGTTCGCCAAAGACTTGTAAATTGTCAAAAGATGCTTAATAATGGTTTCTAAGTAATGAAAACCCAAGTGGAACTTAGGTTCACATTGGGGGCAGAGAGAAGACAGTAATGCTTAACGCTTGTTGAAATTTGTAGCAATTTACAAGTTGAAGTTAAGCCGAGATAATTGTTTATCTTCACTTGTTGAAATTTGTAGCAATTTAAAAGTTGAAGTTAAACTAAAGTAATGCTTAACACTTGTTGAAATTTGTAGCAATTTACAAGTTGAAGTTAAGCCGAGATAATTGTTTATCTTCACTTGTTGAAATTTGTAGCAATTTACAAGTTGCAGTTAAGCCAAGATAATTGTCTATCTTCACTTGTTGAAATTTGTAGCAATTTACAAGTTGAAGTTAAACCAAAATAATGCTTAACGCTTGTTGAAATTTGTAGCAATTTATAAGTTGAAGTTAAGCCAAGATAACTGTCTATCTTCACTTGTTGAAATTTGTAGCAATTTACAAGTTGAAGTTAAACCAAAATAATGCTTAACGCTTGTTGAAATTTGTAGCAATTTACAAGTTGGAGTGAAGCCGAGATAATTGTTTATCTTCACTTGTTGAAATTTGTAGCAATTTACAAGTTGAAGTTAAGCCGAGTTAATTGTTTATCTACACTTGTTGAAATTTGTAGCAATTTACAAGTTGAAGTTAAACTAAGGAAATACTTAACGCTTGTTGAAATTTATAGCAATTTACAAGTTGAAGTTAAGCCGAGATAATTGTTTATCTTCACTTGTTGAAATTTGTAGCAATTTACAAGTTGAAGTTAAACTAAAGTAATGCTTAACGCTTGTTGAAATTTGTAACAATTTACAAGTTGAAGTTAAGTCGAGATAATTGTTTATCTTCACTCGTTGAAATTTGTAGCAATTTACAAGTTGAAATTAAACCAATATATTAGCACTTGTTATAACTTGAGAAAAAAATTTATAATCATTATATGTTTATCCTTGTTGAAACTTATAAGCAATTTACAGGACAAATACTTGCCGAGAAAAATTATCGGGTGGCATAACCGAGGTGTGTTACCCCGAGAAGATTGCACAGAAAAGAAAGAGTACATACGATATATGCAGAATATTCTAAGTATAGAATCATACGAAGACAAAGAAGAAAAGACAGGAGTACAAGCATTCAATAAAAGAGAAAAGTTGTATTAACATTCCAAGTAAAAAGGGGGGCACATCGGCCATACAAAGAACATACATCCTTCCCTAAGATAAAGAAGCAAGAAGATACAAGTAAAAAAAAGACTTAGAACTAAGGCTCTTCCCCGCCAGATTGTTGAATTTGAGGATCAGATACCACCTCGGCCTCCTTCTCTGCCGTTATCTCGGCGTCAATTTCTTGGAGAGTTTCTTCAAAAGTCTTGACCTCAGAAGGGATGTCGGCCAGTGCGATGTCAGGAACAGCTTCTTGAACAACCTCATCACCTTCCTCATCCTGAGTCAAGTCTAGAACTTGCTCATTCTGAGGAGGGGACTTGGCCCCATTAGCATCTTTTGATATTCTGACCAAAGCCTCATCCTCTTCCTCATCGGCATCCTCAGACTCAGATTCGCCGACGTCTTGATTTGAGGGTTGGGCTGGAGGAAATGGCAAGGGAATGTCGTCGGCTTTGCGCAAAGGAGAGTCATCAGGAATATTAAGCTTTTTAAGAAAGGACATCCAACCAAGGGTGAAACCCTTGTTGCATGCCTCCTTCACTTGTTTTTCATAGGCCTCAGTGACGTCGGCCATGCCCTGTGAATATGCCTTTTCATCGGCTTCTTTGATTTCAGCTTCTTTGGTAGCCAAGGCTTCCTGAAGCTCTTTTTCAGCTTGGGCCATCTTTTCTTCGGCCTCTCTCTTTTGAGACTCAGCCACTTTCCTGATGGCTTCAGCGGCCTCAGCCTTCTCTTCAGCATTAGTCTGGGCTTTTATTGCAGCCTCGGCCTGGTCCTCTAGTTTTTTCATCTTCGATTGAAGACCTTTGTTGGTCTTTTGGAGGGAAAAGAACTCCCTCTTCATCTCAACAAGCCTTTCCCGATTTTCGAAAGACTGCATTGAAAATGAGTGGGCATGCTGGATGGCCTGAAAGAAAACAGAAGCGTTAGAGAATATTCAAAGTATGAAAGAGGACAATTACCAAATAGAAGGCATCTACCTGAATGGAGTGCTGCAGCATCAAGGCGTAATTCTCATACTCGCTAAAGCCATCATTTTGTTCCAAGTCCCCTGGCAGAAGCAGAGCTGTACTGAATGCTACGCCGACGTTGATATCATCGGCACTGTCAAAGGACAAGACTGGCTTATCCTCTAGTGTAATTTTTGGAGTCCAAGGGGCACCGCTCTGTTTGGACCCCGAAGTCGTCGCGGAAGAAGACCTCGGCTTTTTGGATTTTGGGGATTCTGATGGTTGAGTTTCAGAGCGCCTCTTCCTAGCAGAGGGTTGAGGTTTGTCGCTCTCAGCCAACTTTGATATAGGCAAAGCATCCTCAGACTCAGTCTAAGTAACTTTAGTCTTTGGTTGGGCCTTTTTTATTCTCTTTGGCTTCGATGGAGGAAGGATTTGGGTTGGCTGCTCATCAACAGATAATGGAATGCTGGCCAGAAGATCTTTTGCGACAGGTTTAGGGCGACCCATCTCGGCAGTTAGGACAAGTCGTCGCCGACGTTTTCGTTCTGCAATTGGAACCAAGTATGGGGCTGAAGAAGATGGCTGATCTGCTAGATCAGATGTTGACCCCTGATCTGTCCGAGATGTGGATACAGTTTGTAGGGTGGTGTTAAAAGGTGGAGATAAGCTCTTCTTCTTCTTTTTTCTGGGGACGTCAGGGAGAGCTGATTTGTATGTCGGGATGAAGTTGAGAAGCAGGGCCTTTCGCTTTTGAACTGGTAGGTCCAGTAATTTCTTTAAATCTTTGCTAGGAACAAAGGATTGGCGAAAGTTTTTTGGTGGCTGACGAACAGCTGCAAAAAGAACAGACGTCAGAAACAGACAGAATATTTAAGACTTTTAAAGAAAATAGGCAAAGCTAAACACTAGGCTCTTACCCTTGCCCTCTAAAACGGATCGGGGAAGAGGGTAGAGATGGATGTCCTCGTCTGGAGCAAACTCCTAATTTCCCGAGGTAATGAGATAATCATCTCCAGCACCTTTGTTGGAATCTGGAAGGTCGGCTACAATTTTGAATTCTGTGGACCTCGGCTTAAGGTAATAAATGTAGCCTTTTTCTTTCAAGTTAAGGCCACACATGGTATAGCAATATTGGATGTCGGCAAGGGTGATCCTAGCGTTTTCCCGTTTAGCTAGGGCTATAATACCAAAGATCACTCGATAGGAGTTGATTGCCAATTGCATGGGGTTCAACTTATAGTAATGGAGAACCTCACGAAAGAGAATGTTTAAAGGAAGTCGAAATCCACACTCTATAAAGGCGACTATAGGGAAGGGCATGGAGTTTTCGGTAGGCATGATGCAGTCATCATCCCCAGCCAACTTCAGATTGACATCGGCTGGGATTTCAAACTCCTGTCTAAAGTATTCTAGTTTAGAGGGGGTGTTTACCCTATGTTTCCACATACCCATGATATCGGCTTAAATCTTAGAAGGTGGGTCTCAGAAGAAGTTTTTTGAAAGGTTATTGAGACCTCGACAAAAACCTAGGTTTGGGCTGGTACAGAAATTTGTAAGGAATGTTTCAGTTTTGCCCTAAATCGTGGGTTCTACAAACAAATCCTAAGACCTAAATCTATGGAAACACGGATTGAAAGCAAGAATCTGGAAAAGATGCAAAAAACAGAAAACAAAAACGAAGTTTCAGAAACAGGAAATTGAGACGGGCTATCAAGAACATGAAGAATACAAGAGTATATGGCCAAGAACAGTGGCAAAAGTGTAAAGATGTGGTGAAACAGTGCGTGTGTTCAAAATATGGGCAAAAGCAAAATCATGGATGAATGCATTCGGATGTACGGTTTATAAATTAAAAGAGTTTGAAACAGTACAGTAATGGCGACAACAAAAGAAGAAGAAACATCAAAGAACTAAAAACGAAAGGAACAATAGCTTACTAGAAAAAGGGAAGCCGGAAAGGGATTAACCGATGTCCTACGACGATTTTAGGAGTAGAAAATCGGTGGAAATCTCGCTGGTAGGGGTGAACGGAGGAGGTTGCAGAGCTTTGGGAGCTTGAGCAATGGAGGATTTCGAAAGCTAGAGAGAGAGAGTAGGGGATTCGAATGAAAAAGTGAAGAGACGGAAAAAAAGGGAAAAAAGTTTTTGATTAAACAGAAACGGCGGCAAAAATAATCAATACGCCTAGAAGAACGAGGGCGTCAGACGACACACGTGAGAAAAGAGGTAGCTAACAAAGCGCATCACCTGTACGAACCAATAAGTGGGAAACGTATGTCTAAAACGGTTGGGTTGAAGTGCATGACAGCTCATGCGCGTGAGAAGTTCATTAAAAATCTTGATTTTTTAGGGAAAGCATGTCGGCCAGAAATGAATGATCTCGGCTGTCAAATTTTAAGCCGATTTACTAGAAGAAAATACAGATATAGGTTCCATCACCTCAGAAATGCCGAATGCCGAGGTAATAGAACCTAGGGGCAGTTGTGGGGATGTATTTTCTGAATACCAACACGTGACAAGGTGACGCCGACGTGTCAGCCGAGGTGCCACGTGTCCAGGTTGTGACGCCGAGGTTATCTCGGCAAGGCCGAGATTGTCTCCGAAGATATCGGAATCTGAGATAAATGGATAAAAGATAAGGGACGAGAGTCCTAGAGTAAAGAGAAGACTTAGCCAAGATAAGGATAAAACTCTTAGGGAGTTTATCTTTATCTCTTGAAGAGTCCAAAATAAGTATTGAACAGGAGTCCATAGAAGTTAGGCTTCTAGTGGGACTAGGTTTATGTTGGCTATAAAAAAGAGGCACCCCCGTGGGTCTAAGGTACGCAGTTTTATACTTTGAATAGTGAGTTTAGCACTTGATTATCTTTGAGAGATATACTGACTTGATCGTCGGAGTGCCCCCGGGTGGAAGAGCCACCGCTGGAGCCCTTTCTTTCTGTTGCAAGTTAGCTGAAACCATCTATTCTGCCGGTGCTCTCCAGCTGATTACTAGGCGGGCAGTGTGGTCAGAAAATCACTCACACAGTTGTCATGAGAGATGGTTAATATTGCAATCATTGAGATTATATTCTTTTTGAATTTCAGCCGGTTCGAATGAGACCAACCTCCTTAATTAGAATAAGAAAGATTGATAACCTGGGTAAGAATAATAGTGATGCTATAAGAAAGAAACAAATTTTCTCCGAAATTATTTTGTAAATAAAATTTTCATATACTACCTAAAAGATTGGACTAGAGAAGATTAATCCCAAAATTATATCCATCGTGCCTTTAGGCGCAGGTATATACTAGTAAATAAAACCTTTAGGCACGGGCATACACTAGTAAATAAATAAAATAGAATGTGTTTAATTATATGCATCGCGCATATCAAATTAATTTTATTTTTTATTTTTTTATTTTTTGTCTATTTTATTGATGTCTTAATATTAATTTATATACAATTTTCTATTTAACATGAAATTATTTATTGCAAAACATTTATATTTAATTCAAATTTTATATACTATATACAATATGTATGAATAATTCAAAAAGAATATTAAAGAAAAAAAAAAGCAGTACTCTACATATTTAATTTATATATTTTCTTCTTAATCCAATCACAACATATTTATATTTAATCTTTTAAATAAATTTTTTGTAATTCTATTTCAACATATTTTTATTTTCCAAATAAATATAAAAATTAAAATTAAATTAAATACATTTTCCCTTTCCCTTTCCCTTTCAAAATCCCTCCCCAAATCTTCCAACCAAACACAGCCTTAAAAACTGACAAATTCACAACCCAATGTTGCACAAATAGACTTTCCAGGGAATTCAAGTCCATAATTGGCAGATTGGTTTCAATCCAAGCAATTATAGGGTTTCAGATTCAGCTTTCCTGATAATGTGTCCAACCATATTTTGCTTTCACCATCCATCATGCCATTTACAGCTATTTCCATTTATACGAACCAACTACTTGCAAGAATTTTTTCAACTCTCTTATCAAATAATCACAATTTGCATTCTAGACACCAACTAATTATCACCACTATTGGCTTTAGGCAGTCGGTTTATTATGACAAGACTATGCAAACATGTTACTACAAGTTCAATTAATTACACATACCAACTTCTTTGTTCCAACCTCGTGAACTATTGTGTTATTCCACAACAAGGATATCAATGAACTGCCCTTACCCTCATGATACCTTCCATAATGGAAAACATGATTACATTGAATTGGGAATTTACCACCCAAGAGCTTATTCAGCAAGACATAAAGAGGGCAACAGTCTTCGGATTTTTTAACAGTTACAATATATCATACATGAGACTACAAGTCCAAATTCATTGCCCACAATTTTCTAAGTTCTAAGCCAAAATTCTCAGTTCAAAAGTCCAAGATAAAGCCCCCTAAAAAATTTTTAAGCATGTATTCTCTATTCCATTCGTAAAGCAAACATTAATATATGCATAATGATTCAAATCATAACAACATGTAATTAAAAGAATTGCTAGTGAGAAACAAACCTTTGATACCATTTGCAAATATATATATATATATATCATATAAAATCATTATATGATAATTACACTTCTATAGCACAATAGAACTAAATTTATTATATATAAATATCCAAAATAAATAATTACATATAGCACAATAGAGCAAAATTTATTACACTTCTATAGCACAATAGAACAAAATAAACAAATAATTTAACTAAATTTATTATATATAAATATTCAACTAACACTTTTATAGAACGATAAGACTAAGATTATTAAAATAAATAATTAAAATTTAAATTAAGATTTTTTTTTTTGTAACACGTATCATAATATAAAATATCATTACATTAATTAAAGTTAACTCCATTGTGATTTTATGTCAGACATCATATTTTTATAAATTATTTACATGCATGTGTAGCGTCCAATTTGATGTGGATTGGTTAAAATAATGGAATTCAATACTTCTTTTGTTAAGTTTTTAGAAAATAAATTAACAAATGTCAAATGATAAATAGTGTAAAGTATTATTAAAGAATAATGATTGATCGAAAATGATTGTGTATATTTAAAACACCTATTGATGTTTCTTGAATAATTTTCAAATAAAAATTTTGAAGTTGTTGTATTACTGATAGTGCACGTTCATGAGTTTGGCTAAAAAAGATATGCAAAAATAATTTAGCTGAAATAAAAATTTTACGATTATTGTGATGTGTCACATAATTAATCAGAACCACTTTAAGAACTGAAATTATTAAGGTTATAGATTCCATTTGATGACACTGTTTATGATTTGAATTTGTAATTTTTTATGCATCAATATGAATGACTTTTACAATCTTACTAATATAAGCATAAAATCCTACTTTTGTATGCACTTTTTTATGTAATAAAATACTTAAATATTGTCAAATAAAAATATTATAATAGATCATAATCAAATACTACTTGAAGCATAATTAAATACCTGATACACCACTTTAGACATAACTAAAAACATAAGAAATTAGCAAAAACCTTCTCGATTAATAACCAAAATAATACAACATCAGTAATAACCAAGTCATAATTTGTATGTTATAAAAATTTTCGATGTTTTTATTTTTTCAAAAATTTTTTTTTTGACACAAGTGGAATGCATGATTTTTGATAAATTTGATTAACACAAATGAGGATTTGATTTCAGGATGAGAATACATTTTTTTTTTTTTAACTTTGAAAGAAATTGCTTTTATAAGCCTATTTTACATAGGATCACTGTAATGGATTAAATCAAATTGAATTTTACCCTTATTATTATTATAGTTGTGCTATCGTGGACCATTATGTTTAAATTGGTGAAAACAAATTATATTACTTCTTGATTTTGATTTTAAGACCCGCTTGGCAAATTTTCTTGAGTCTTAATTATTTTTGGGCCTTAAGTAATAAATGAGATATAAATTTAATTTTTAGAACATATTTGATTAGCCCATATTTAATCATTTTGGTTCATATTTAATTATGTGAATAGTGGGATCACGTTAAGTCTTTTTAAATTATTTTATACTTTAATCTTAGTTAGAGATTTAAAATTATTAAGCTCCATTTATTTTGGGCTCAATTGATTGAATCACGACTCGTTTGTAACCATTTATTATTATTGTTGTTATTATTATAGTTATTATTGTTATTTATTTTATTATCATATAAGAATTATGAATATTTATAGTGTGTATTATTGAACAAAATATATTTTATGATGAAAAAAAAATTATATTCAAATTTATGGTGTCGTTGGTGTAATCTTAATTATATATAGATACTTATGTGAAATAAAAATATAAAAAAAAAGGGCAGCAGCCACGTGGGGGGTGGGTGGGGGCTCCGTTTCTTCTTCTTATGTCTTTGTTTTGACAGAGCTCTCTCTTTCTCTCTGTTTCTTTTATCTTCCTTCTCTCTACCAAACCCTCAAATTCTTGTATTTTTTTTTATTCATCAAAATCTATTCATATTTAGACCATAGTTCTTGAGGCTATTTTGATGAGCATCTCGAAGGGATCATTGGAGATCATTTTGCAATGACATTGGTTTTTGAGGTTTTTCTCTCTTCCTTCCATTAAAACTTGAGATAGGAATTTTCTAAATCGTGTGTATGTATTTTAGTTTTATTATGTGTTATATTGATAATATAACACTTAAAGAGATTATGATTTTTATTAAAAATATATTTAATGTATGAAAAGGGGAAGATTCTCAAATTTTTTTCCTTAAAGTTTTGAACTTGTTAAATGTAGTTGTTGTAGGACCCAAGAATTTGAGAAATTTATCTTTAAAATGAGAAATTCCCAAAGTTTGATAAATCCCTAGGAACTTGAAATGTTAAAATTTAGATGTTTGGCTAAACTTATGAGAAATTTGTAAGTGTTGAAAGCATGTGTTTATTGAACAAATGAGAATGTGAAAGTGGATGTTCAAATGAGATTGATGAGAATGTTGTTAAGAATATTGGAAATTATTGAGATTCCTTTTAAAAATTGTTTAACATGAAAATATTGAACTCTTGAGAAAGATGAAAAATATTTATCATGTTGAGGTATTGAGAAATGTTGAAAGAAACATATGTTATTTTTAGCATTATAAAAATTCTTGGTGAATTTTTGAGTTTGAATAGAAAGGGAAAATTGATAAAATATTTGGAAGAATATTATGATTCTTGATTGAGTTAGAAAAGAAGAGATTGAACATATAATTGTTACTTCTATGTTGAAATTATTGAAGATATAAGATTATGAGTTATATTTGTCTCTTAAAATTTATATTTTGTAGAGATAATTGTTTGGGCAACCGGTGAAGGGTTGTATTGATTGTTGTAGAAATTGCATATAAATTAGGTAAGTTGAAATATTTGCAAATGCATGCATGACATTGAGCATTGCATAATCTCATGATTTAATCCTCGCATTGGATTTGAGAAATTGATTTTCAAGTTGATTCATTAGAATATTTGAAATGTGTTGAGTTATGAGGTAAATACATTTGGCAAGTCTAGATAGGGGGTGTAGATTGTTATTGTTTAAATTGGCTTGAGTGTCTAGGGTAAAAGACCGAAAACACGCACAGAGTGGGTTCCATGTGCCTTCCAATTAGGAGCCGGTAAAGTGGAGATTGGTAGTGCTAGTTATGCCTACTTGCAGATATCAATCTAGGAATTACCAGTGTCGTACTTACCGCTCCTTGTTTTATCAAATGGATGATTGAATTGGTTATGTTTTTGAATAAGTGCATGGCATGAGAATTTCAAAATGAGAAAACCTATGATTTTTGGCATTGGCATCTCATATGCATTGCTTCTCATGTTAATGTTGAACTACGTGCACTTTATTTAGATTATCTCTACTAGGCTTTATACACATCCCTTAGTGGAAACAATTTTTCAAGTGATTTGTGATGTGTCTCTGCCAAAGTGAAGGCATAAAAGATCTTTTCGGAGCACAAGGCTCAGTTATTTATTTGTTTTGTTTTGTAAGTTAAGGGCTATCTATGTATGTGTAACGCCCCACTTTTTATTACTCAAAACCTTTACCAGATTCATTAATTTAATTTAATTTCAGAGATAACATGTGGAAAACTCTTTACATCAACGAGTAAGAATAAATAAAGATTCTCTCATCCGAATGCAAATTAAATGCAACATAATCAAATCTAAATAAATTGCCCGTAGGCTTACATCTTTAAGAGTAAAGGAAAAGGGTTAACCTTTTTACATCTATGGCATTCCGTCCACAAATAAAAGGCCTCGTGGCCAACAGGTAAAGAAGATCCTTGATCTTGAAACACTTCTCGATACTCACCTGAAAAAGGATTGGCAGCGTGGGATGAATATAAAGTTCAATAGGAATCTCAACAAGATCCTAAGCAGTAACAGCTTACAGATAACTATGATCATGAATGCTTAATCTCATACTATAATAGTAATGTAGTTTATACAGAAATTACATATATAAGAACTTTTCCCAAAATCATTCGTTCCATTTAATATTGTAAGCAATTCATTTTTCTTTCTTCTTTTTCCCCTTTTCCCAAAAATTCAAGACAATAACAAATTCTAGAAAACGGTTTCACCAAGCCCGTTACTTTTCTCCCACTTTCAGTACTTACACCTGTTTTGCCCATTTTAAATCATGTTCACAATATCCAATGTTTCTCTACATTATTTACAATCCCAATATAACATCTAGATCCATTTCCAATACATTCATATCTATACATGCGTACCTTTAATACAAAAGGAAACAACAAGCAACCAACAAGTATGTAATCAATAGATGAGGCAACTCGGCCTTCCGAAACTATAACCATCATAACCCATGGCGCACCCAGATACAATGAGACGATAATAATAAATAAGTTCTGCTCTCCCTGCCATAAGCACGGTAAATCAAGGATACACCTTTCCACAATAAGATGCCAAGTTCTCCAGGCGCTAGCTGGAAGGTACTGGTACCCCTCATTCTAAGCGCGGTATACATTACCTATCATTACAACATGACAAAGTACTAGCATACACCACAATTCAACACAACCATGTCATCCTCCACCGATGAACAAGGACCAAAACCTCTAAATGTATGTATTTAACACACGTATTATAATAATTCCACCGTTATGAGATCTTAATCCAACAACAACCATAGTAAGATAACTAAGGATCAAACCTCCAAATGTATGTATTCAACACATGTATTATAATAATTCAACTCTCATGAGATTTTAAATTCACCCTGACGTTAAATTCTGAAATTCACATAGTGTTATCATTTCATTCTTCCATTTCAAAAATCAATCATCTTATTTTCCAAGTTAACATACTACACCCTTTTCTTTTTTCCAAATCCATTCTTTTTATTGCACAAAAACTAACCCCATGGATATCAAAGCCATAACTCAATTCAAATTAATATCCAAAATAAATTCAATGCCATAGTTAATTTTTCCTTTTTGCTATTAACCCATTTACACAACCCATAATAACAATTCACCCACGTTATTCAACTTTACCCCTTTTTAATTCACCAAGTCAAAATATTAAATTGGGGCTTTTTCTTCTTTTAACATAAATATACTAGATTACTCCCCAATTAACCCAAAGGAACATCAATTGAACATTCTCATTCCCAAATAACAAACCCTAGGTTTTCTTTCATGACTTTCAAAGAAATCCATAATGGATATGGTTTTAATGGAATACAAAGCTACAACATATGTAACGCCCTAAAAATTAACCCATTATACATAACATTGACATGCATTATTTAAAGAAAACACTTTAATAATTCATTATAATAATCATCAGAGTCTTACTAAACAAAAGCATTACATGTAACATCAAATTAAATGCCCTACAGGCTTACATCTTTCCAAGCCAACACTTGGACACAAAAGTATGAGTTCTAACTCAATTACAAATAAAGCCCTAGGCTTGAGTGTTTACATGTACTAACAAATAAAAGCAAACAACTGAAAATAGTCTTCAGAATCCAAGTCCTTCCAAGCTAAGTCCTTGGAGGTAGCTTATCACCTGAACCTGAAAATGATGTTCCCATAAAGGGTGAGCCACAGCCCAGTAGAAATATACTAAACCACATATAAGCAATGAATAAAGCAATAGCATTCAACAGATGGTTAACCAAGATAATCAATTACATCATTATACAGTTTCATGACATTAAAGTCTGAGATACGTTTTACTTTCCAATATTATCAATATGGCTCAGAACCTGGCCAAACTTACAACAGTGAACTATATATATATATATATCATATTCACATTCTTCCAATGTTAACAACAGATGAGACTCAGGCTCAAATCAAAACACTTCATAGTTCCAGATTGATACACATTTTAGTGCTGTATCAATAAAACACTTCTATATAAATAAGCACACATAAAAGTGATGCTAATGGAGTCCATCCCCTATCTCCTCCCAAACAAAATCCGGTTTAGAGGTCCATCCCCTATCTGCCCCTAAACCGTGGAGTACATCCCCTATAGACTGTTGGGGATTAAAACCCTTCTGTCTCTTACCATCACTCTGACCATCCTGACTCCTCTTGGAGCCCTTCTGTCCTTCCTCCTCCTCCTGCATCATGATCTCCATATGGGCTGCAGCATCAACCATACGCCCATAATCCCGAATCATAGTTCCCCCAACTCGCAGCTTGAGGCCACGCCTCAACTTCCTCTCAAACTCAATACAACGGCGTTCCTCAGACGCCACCAACACAGGTGCAAACCTGGACAAGCTAGTAAAAG